>VZUI01045604.1:0-12943 GCA_013401135.1 Cettia cetti | reverse complement strand
CACTGACCTTGGTGTTTGCAGCTCCGTTCTCACATGTTCTCTCTCTGCTCTTCTCTGGTTGCAGTTACAACTGCACAGCCCCTTTTGGTTTTGGATTTTTCCTAAATGTGTTACCACAGAGGAGTTACCATCATTTCTAATTGCCCCAGTCTGGGCCAGCAGCACATTCATCTTTGGAGCCACCAGGGATTGGCTCTGCTGGGCATGGAAGAAGCTTCCAGCTGCTTCTTACAGAAGCCACCCTGTAGCCCGTTGTTACCAGACCATGCAAAACCATTACATCATATCAGTGATTCTCATCTCCAGTTTAGTCAATGTCGTGAAGGGAAGACGTATTTTGTAAAATTCACCTGGGACATTTTTTAAGCATAAATGACCAGGTCAGGTTTTTAGAAGTCTAACCCAAATTCTTGAAATTAGTCTTTTGCCTGTTCTTTACTGAAAAACCTTAGGAGTGCCTGAATTATGTTTATGAATCTTCCTCACCTGATTATCTGGAACAGTTATTTTAATGTTGCCTGCATACATATGAGGGAGGTAACTGACTTTTTCCTTTCTCTTTTACGTCCATTAGGAATGGATGGTAAGAGACGCAACATAATCACTATAGCTTCTTCCCTCTAATCCACAGAAAACATTTTCAGAAGATGGGACTGCACTTTTTAATACAGATGCCTAGCTATACAGTAAACTCAGAGTTCGAACGAATACTGTAAAATCTGCTAAATATTCCTTAGGCACTTTTTTTCATACTGGCATGAAAGGAAATGGTTCCCAAGTCTATTATGCAGCTTAAGTACTGATGAATCTGCCTTGATTTCTGGCAGACATGCTTCAGTGAGCAGTGTCCTCTTGTGTTCCTTTGCATGATTGTCTTGAATCTTCATTGGGAGTGAAAGTGAGCTGGCACTACATTTGCACTGTTCCCTGTTAATGAATATCAGATGTTCTTTCAGTTTATTGTCAAGTGCTTCTTCCAGCTCAGTCCCCTAAGTACTGTTTGCTGAAAGAAGAAAATGTGATGCACCAGAGGAAGGGTCACTCCATCCTAATGTTGCTTCTTAATGCTTTTTTTCTTAAATGTCTACTGCCTCATATCAGTGATGAATATTGAGATAGTTTCATTTGCAATTCTTAGGTATTTAAGTTCTTTGCAGATAGGTTGAGAAAGGGAGTTAATCTGAAGGCACTGGAAAAGCTGGAAATGGACAGTGGGGATTGAAATTTTGTATCAAGAAAGTAGGAGCCACAAGTGTTAATGGCTTGAAAGAACAAGCACTCTGGAATAGTGAGAAATTCTGAAGCTCCAGAGGCTTTGGAGGCTTCCTTTAATTTTACATAGGAACATCAGGATAGGCTAAAAATGTTTCTGTTTGGGGAATTCCATGGTGATAAAGCAGATGGACTGGTGTTAACAAATCAGAGAGGCAATTTTGCAGGGAAACAAAGATGCATGTATGTGCCTCTGTACAAGTGTGTAATTGAACTACAAAGAATTTTTTAAACTTACTGTCTTGTAGTGTATTTAAGTATATATAGTGGGAATTTAAGTATTTTATAGTGGGAATTTTAAAGGCCAGATGATGGAGTTTTTCAAACTGAACTGTTTTGGAGGCACCTTTTCCTAGAGCTTGAAGGTAGCACCTCTTGCATGCCCTGTGGAAGTGTGTTAAGGAACACAGACAAGGAGCAAGCTGAGTAAGACTACAGCTAGTACGCTACTATCCGTGACAGCATATATCCAAGCCACAACTGTGCATCTCAAATGGGCGTTTGCAAATGTCTGTTCTGGTGTTGGGGAAGCATGTGAAACAGTAAAGTTCTACATAAACACAGCTTTTCTTTTCCAAAATCTGTAATCTGGCTGCTATGACAGGAGGAACTTCACCTGGCAGGAGAAAATGTGCTGTCAGTCTCTGCCCGCCTGTATTTTTCTGTCTCCCTCTATGGAGGTATTCATCCCAGATCAACACACATGCCAGTGGTGTCACCTCTGAATCCCACAGTAGTCTTTAGGAAAGACTGCAGTGTTGAAACAAAATGTCAAAGGGCTGGTTTTTTGATGAAGGATAGGCTTCTTGCCATTACTTTTCTTTGATGTATCATTTAATCTGTAATATGTGGGTGAGTGTAAGAGTACTTTGAACTGTTACTATTACTTTGAGCTGTATAGTACTGTTACTATTTTTTAACTGTCTAAGATGTCTTTAGGCCAGTGTGCCCTGACCTTCTTGCTGTAAAGAGATAATTTTCCAGTGTCGGGTTAAAGCCCCCACTCTTTCAGAACAGGGTGTGACCACATGGTATTTACGTCATGTGTCAGGAAACATAGATGATGCTGTTGATCACAGTGGTCCAAGTTATTTCTCCTTGGTGTCAAGGAAATTTCTTGATAGGCTGGTCAGTCATGGGTGATATATATCTGGATATGCTGTTAACTGAAAAGAGTTGTTTAGTGAGGTCTTAATTACTGGCAGTTGTTGCTGTAATCCTGATGAATTGTAGCATTCAACATCCTATGAGGACCAAGTAAGTGAATTAACAGTATGGTTGCTGGAGTTCAGGTGAGCATACTTTTTCTGATCAATGAACTAGTGTGTGTAATCTTATAGGAGACAGCTCTGAAGAGTCAAGGAGCTCCAAAAGGTTGGCAGGTCTTTAAAGGCAACATTCTCCAAGCAATAGTACCAATCCAGAAAAAGACCTTGACTGAACAGGAAACAGCTCTAGTGTAAAAATGCAGCATTTAAGGGTTGGAAGCAGAAACAAGCTACAGAGAAAAAACCCAGATAGAAGTGCAGGTATGTTAGGGATGCTTTCAGGACGATGGGAGCTTGTCTATAGTTAACAATTGGAAGATATGTCAAAGGCAACAAGAACTGCAGCCAATGCATTGATAACAAATACTTAACACGCAAAATGTGGGCTCATTGCCCGTGAAGTAAATGAATTGGTAAGAGCAGACAATTTCATATGGGAACTGATAAAGCAGACTTTTTTCTATCTTTACTATGAAAAGTATTAGTTAGAAAAGAACTGTCCCGTTGAAAAGAATTTTAGGTCATCATAACTGGGAATTGAGCTCTGTACCCATGAGTATCAGGAGAGAATCTGTACTATAACGGTAAAAAGAATGTCTTGTTAGAACTGAGATTTTTTACAGTGTGGCTGTAAGAAGATCAGCTTGTGATAAGGTGTTAGAGCTTTTGTGAGTGCTTCTCAGTTAAATTTCTTGGCTCTGTGGGGAAACCTGATGGTACTATCTGCCTTGGAATTCTGTACTAGCCTGTGAGAAATGGTATATGTCAGATCTCTGATACAAGGAATTATGCTGTATTTTGAGAGTTGTGGTAAGTGAATACTCTGGGGTAGTTTAGATTGGGTAAGGTAACTGTAGATCTGTTTCAATACTCTTCATCAGGGAGTCACATGGGCATTTATGTGGTTTGACAGGTAACAAGTTGAAGGGCATAAAGCTTAGTATTTTTTCAGTCATTTTTTCTAGTCTATCTCAAACTGAAACTTACATTCCCATGTTCTGTATGTAGAACTCTAATCTTGTGAGTATTTTTGAGTGATTTTCTTCCTCAAAAACTATCTTAGTGATATCAGTGAATGAATATATCTGATCAGAGTATATTGGCTCAGATGATTAAATTGAAGGAGGAAAATTCATCAAGGCTTCACTTCAACTGTAGTTGCATTGGTCTACATGCAGGGGTACTTGCAGGCCAAGGACTTCTCACAAAAGCTGAGATTAAAATGTTTCTCAGACCTTGCCCTTGAATGTGGTTACTGTCAAAGTTGCCTGTCTTTATATAACTTGATGGCACTCACAGTCAGTGCCATCTGACTGGTTTCTGTTCTTGATAGCTATATATTCAGATTTGATGGAAAGTCCTGTGGAAGTCACAAAAAGCATGCTGTACAATTTTTTATTTGTAGTCTGTGAGCAAAAAGTCCATAATTTAGTGGTTTTGCAGTATGGTTGTTTTTCTCCATACCAATAAGCCTATCACATTGCTTTGCAAAAGTTGTAATGAAAACTCCTTGTGTGTGTATGCCCTCCTTGTAATTATATTGACTTCTGTGGTGTTGGAAAAAGTTGGAGATATTCTGCACATGAAAGGAGTTACACCTGTTTGTAACCCAAATGGAAGCTACATAGTCTACCTTTACAATGAAAAGTAATTCTCTCTGTATTGGCAAAAGAAGCATTTATCTCGTGTGACTTTGTATTTCAGGCAATGGTGCAGTGTTCAGTCATCCTGCCAAAGCAGTAACAACCTGGATGGACCTTGAAGTTTCAGTGCTTTCAAGAAGAGTGGATCACTTTCAAACTTTCAGAGGTTACAATATCTGCAAAAATTGTTACAAACTTAAAAGAATGGACTAAACAATGACCAGTGATCATGTGTAAGGCTGCTGTTAAAATCTTAGTCGGTTTGATCATGTATAAGATGGTTAGAATTACATTTTGAGTATGTTTTCATCTATAAATAGCCCTACTGACAAGCTGACAGTGCTCAGAGAAGAAAGGTCAATATCCTCTATTCAGTGGTACCTTTTAACTGATGGTAGAAAGGAAAGTCTAAGTAATATTGTTGTTGCAGTTTCATAAAATAAGATCTAAGAAAGCAAATTCACAGGCTATTTGTGTTGCTGTTTCTACCTCCCATCTTTTCCTTCAACAAGGCAAATGGTTACAGTTCACTTTGGAAACTTAACAGAAACATAACAGAAAAACTGATCAAACAATTTCAAATTAAAATTCCTATTTTTATACATTATCCATATTTTTTATTCCAGTGATTTTTTAAAGCAGCGTATTTGTTTTGTGTGCTAGAAGACATGGTTTAATAACTGTGGTGGTTCTGTCACAGCAGCAGTTATGTAATGAGTCAGTGTTGGGAGACTGAAGTAATACCTAAACCAAATTTGTGCCTGAAGTTGTACTTACATGACTTACAGAACTGTACTTTGCTGACAGTGTCCCAAGCACTCTGCTGGCCACTTTCCGCTTCATTGAACAGCTCCAGTTTTAGTTCCTGTATTAATTGATGAATGTGCTCGAGTGGTTTGAATGTATGCATTTCAATTTTTTTAATAGTTTTATTTTAATAAAATAACCTGCTACTTCTTGTCTAGTAAATAAAACAAATGAAACGTATGCTTCTCCAAGATGTGTGGAAATGGGGGGACGGTATTTACTAGTAGTCATTATGTCTCACAATGATTTTTGCCGTTCATGGAACAGATTGGTGATGATACCTTGTAAACAACATTTTTAGAAAGACACTTTTTAAAAAATACTGTGCTGCTCAGATCTTTGGATTCTATATCCCTGAACAGCAGGGATTGCTGAGGCAGAAGTGGATCAGAATGCAAGGAAAAGATCAGAAACATGAACGGAAAGGATCCTAATAGGACTGTTAAAAAAACCCCAAAGTAATCCAAAGGAAAATAGAAGAAAGCAGTACAGAAGCATTTTAGTTTCCTAGTCTTTTTCTGTTAGACACCCAATCTCCTGCTGTGAAAGCCTTTAGATCTGGACGTATTCTTCCTAGCAAAACCAGTAGAGGTGCTTTCCAGATACTGGCGGAAACAGCTGAACCAATTTTCTGTATTTCCTGGTGTTTTTTTAAGAACCTGGATTGCAGGAGCCAGAGCCATTACCTTCCACTAAGCCAAATCAAATGGCTTAAGAGTGGTTTCCATTCTTATCATTCTTCTATAGGCATTTTTGGTGAAATGGATCAGAGCCAGGAAATTCATATCTGAGTGTTCTAAGAAAAAGTTTTTTCTGGATGTCTGTTTTCAGTCCCATTGGGTTGCTCTTTTTGCATTTGGTAGTGACATATTATGGTAATTGTTATGCTAATTTTTTTTTGTTTATATACTGGGTACTTAGTGTCACAGGAGAGTGGCACAGAGCAGTCCCATAGATAGTAGGTTCTGTTATACATTTCTGTTACAAAATCTTCATATGCAAGGCTAAGCGAGAACACTAGGCTGCATCTAAAGAGTTACAGTCAACAGCAGAGTGTCAAAGTGGAAATCAGGAACAGGTGGTTTCCCTCAGAGGTCTGGCACCTGTGTACTGTGTACTGTGTTGTATTTTCATCAATTAAGTAAGATAGTGAGATTGAGTTTGTGGAAGGCAGAAGCACTGTGGTGAGTGAGAGGAGGAATGCCATCAAGACGGACCTTGACAGGCTCAAGGAGTGGGGCCCAGGTTCAACAAGGCCAAGCAGAAGGTGCTTCATTTGAGTTGAGGTGAAGGGAGTTGAGATTAGCCTTGTGGAGATGGACTAGTGGATGGTGCTAGTGAATGTGCACTCTCAGCCCAGAAGTCCAGCTGCATCCTGGGCTGCATCAAAAGCAGATTGAGGGAGGTGATTTTGCCCCTCTACTCTCATGAGACCCTACCTGGGGTATTGCATCCAGCTTTGGAGTCCTCAGTAAGAAAGATGTGTTGGAGCAAGTCCAGCAGAGGCCCACAATGGTGATCAGAGGGATGAAGCACCTCTCCAAAGAGGACAGTCTGAGAGAATTGAGGTTGTTCATACTCGAGAGAAAAGGGCTCTAGAGAGAACTTACAGTAGCCCTTCAGAACATAGAGGGGGCTATGAGGAAGATGGAGAGAAACATTTCACCACTGTGTGTATTGACAGTTTTAACTCAGAGTGGGTATATTTAGATTGGATGTAAAAACGATCTTTATGGTGGGGCTGGTGAGACAGTGAAACAAGTTGCCCAGAGAAGTTGTGGGTATCTTTGGAAGTATTCACAATCAGGTAGACAGAGTTCTGATCAGCCACGACTAGTGGAAGGTGTCCCTGCCCGTAGTGGGAGGATTGGGCTGTGTGTCATTGATGGTTTGGGCTGGAAGAGCCCTTTCTGTGATACTTACTTGCTCTGTCAACACAGGCTTGGTATCAATGGTATCTCATCCAGAATTTGTATATAAAGTCTGTAAAACTCTGGTAGTTGTAGTGTGTTTTTTTTCAAAGTTCAGTGCACATTTTATACTCTGAAATATGTTGCAAGTAATTTATTCATAGGACTACAGACAGAGATGGTAATTGGCAAGAAAAGCATAGGATAACGTTACGTTTAATTATGTGAAGATAGGACCAAATATAAGTGATTTTAATTGTCTTTCTAAACAGTCTTAAATGTATTTATTATAGGCAGAACTGCAGGTGTGTGATAGGAAGAAGTTGCAAATTGTATGTATCACATTACTAAAACCAAGAAAACATACTAACAAAGAACCATGGCCCCTTCTTGATCTCAGAATATGTCTGTTTTCACAAGAATGAGACAGTGATGGGCTGAGGGCTTCATGATAGAAGTTACCACACTTCACTTCAGTTTGAGTGTCTCTCCATTACTTCTTTCTTTCTTCTTTTCTTCTTTCTTTTTTTTTTTTTTTTTTTTTTTTTTTTTTTTTTTTTTTTTTTTTTTTTGGGCAACTTACCCAGTAGTTTGAGGCTCTCAGAAAATTACATCTTGTTCCGGTGAATGGCTGATCAGGATATAGGATGGTAAATTGTGGCTGTTGCTGAGTTTTCAAACATCCCAGTTTCCAAAGTGTGGCCTCCAAATTTGACTGATACCATTGCTCTTCTTACAGAGACCTCATGGTTTCTGGTTGTTAAGTATGACATGTTATACTCTTCTGGTTTTACACTAACATCTCTTACATCAAATGCTGTCTCCTAGAAAAATTATCAAGGCTTTCAGCAGGAAACCTGTCTGCTTTCTATGTGTATGTTTCACAGACCACTTTAAAGCATCTTCTAAACACTGGTCATTTCAAGACAGGTACCTAAATAGTGAGCACTGAAGCAAATGAAGTAGCTTCTTTGTGGTTAAATTACATGTCATAAAAATTGGATTAGAACCATGGAAATCTTAATAAAGTATTAGCTAGTGGAATTTAATCTTATGTTTTCCAGGTCTGCTTCTCGTTCTCTAGCAGAATTGTCCTAAACTTATTGATTTGTATGGCCTGAATGCTGTCTCAACTTTGGGTTAGAGCTAGCAGGAACTAGCTAGAGAGGCATCAGTCTCGCATGCCTCTCTGCAGGATATGCCTTGGGGAAATGGAGAAATGCAGCTGGGAATCAGTGGCTATATTAGAAATAAGTGCTTAAAGCCTAAATTTCTTTCCCACATACACGGAGGGGAGCTGAGTACTTGCAAATAGCACAGATGCATAAAGCAAGAAGCATGCCAATATAAGGGCAAGGACCAGGAAACACAATAAATAGCCAACTGATTTCTTACTCAGTTTTCAGCTGGCGTCCAAAGTCCGAGATTGGAACTTTATTAAACATAGAGATCCACATGGCAGAAATGTCACATCAGGGTGTAAGTTCAACATGCAAATGGTACGCAAGAGAAGACATGAACCCACTCAGAGAGTTTTTGTCCAACTGTCTCTTCAGTGGTGGTCATTAGGAGCTCTGCCTTATCTTGGCACAGTTTTCCCAGGCAAGAGAATTCCTTCTGCTTTGAGTGAAGAGATTTCTCTATTTGGACTCAGTAGGATTCAGCTCCATTGTCTATATTCCAAGCCCACATTTACCTGTATCATGAGCACTTGAGTCTCTGAGTGTGGACTTGCTATTTTCTCCTACCCCACTCTTTACTGATTCTTTGGATGTTGTATTTTGCTTAACCCAGCTATCCATGGCTTTTGAAGTCCTTTTATCTTGGATGAGATCTCCCTTTATTTTGCTCAGAGCGTCCACCAGTGTGCATATCAGCAGTATAATGTACTGATGGCAATGCAATACTGTGCTTTCAAATATGGCACAGACTAAACCAGGAGGCAAGCCATTAGATTTACTAATTTTTCTCCTTTTTCTGTTTTCACTAAAGCATTCTTTGCGGCCTAACATTGATCTATTTCGCTAACATGAGATTGCCCACTCATATCTCATTTTCACTTATCTAACATTTCACACTCTTTCATGCTAATATCCAACGCATCTCTCAGAATTTGCACAGGTGGCATATGACATCAGAATTGAGTTTTTGTATTAGTGTTCAGAACACCTCTGAGAGCAGTTGCTGTTCCCAGAACGAACCAGCAAGAGAGTACTTTGTCTATTGAAATCAGCTGAGTGTCAGTAAGAGGAGAAATTAATTCAGGAGTTGCTCAGCACTGGGCGGGATCAGCCTTTTAAGACGGAAATTCTGGCTTAACTGTTTTAACGACTGCTTCCTCTCTCCACTGTCATTAAAATGTTGGCTAAGCAGGACAGTACAAAAGAATGAAATTAATATTTGATCACACTTTTGCAAAACTTTGCCATTGTTTATTTATGATTGACAATTTCTCCACCACGTTTGCTGGGAATTGGCTCAGGCAATTTGTGATGCAAATACCTGTGGAATGATTAGGCATACTTGAAAGTATGTTTTCAACCTGAACATCAGATTGAAACTGGAACTAAGAATAGTGCCTGTTGTAAATGAGACATATTCTAGAGGACACATGAAGTCTGTCCAGTTGTTTGGTTTCCTACAGTGTGGTTCCTCTAGCAGGAAGGAAGATATTTCATCTGAAATCTTTTAATTTGAACTTGGAATCTTAATAGTTAGTGCTTTATAGGAAGCAACTTTTGTATGGGTTTCAACTGTATAAGAAGATTCTGGAATACATTTTTTGTGTTTTCATAACACAGTCAAACATTAAAATCATTCGTTTGCAATTGCCTGAAGGTAAACCAGCAAGATAGTAAGTAGGAGGATGGTGGTAGTAGTAGTTTTTTTCCCCTTTACTTGCACATGAGGATGGGAATAAGCTCTCCTCAGCTCAGTTTAGCGCACATTCCCGACTCCCTGGCATTACTGTGCTGGGAGCAGGAGTCTCTTTCCCCCTTATTTGCATGGGAGCACAGAGGAATAGACTTCTTCTATGGACAGCCATAGAGTCTGGTCCAACCTGGAATGCTGCAATCTTCCCAGAGAGAGAGGTCTCACTAGAGACAACCTCCCAGGGGTCTCGGGCAGTCCTCTGGCCACAGGACAGCCTCAGCAAGGCACAGCCTGTGGCTGCCAGGGATTCAGCTCTCAGCAGTGATTACAGCTCTGCCTTTAGAGACTATCCCAGGCTGACTCAGGAACAGAGAGAAAGGAGTGCCATGTAGCGATTCCAAAGGATAGCCTTTATTGTCCAGTGGCCTGCAAAGGGTAGCCAGGGATGACAGCTCCCTGCTGAACTGGGCAAACACTGGGGTATTTATGGGGGAAAGTAGGGGTGGTACCAAAGGGGAGAAACCAATGGGTTGGAAAGGGTCTACAAGGGTATATCAGAGTGTTGTGTGTACCTTGCCCTGACCAGAGAGAGAACTGCCTCCTGGGAGGGTTACTGAGATGAGCTTATCACATACCATTCTTGGGACATCCCTCCAGGGCAGAGGCCTCGCAGGCTTATTCGCCTCCACAATTCCCCCTTCTGTATTTAGTAGAAAAGCATCCCCAACAGCTTTTTTAAAGAAGTATAAAAGGCAAGAGAACATAAGTAACACAATAAGGATCACAACAAACACCCACAAAATAGCCTTAACTACAGATGAAACCCATCCTGTTAATCCCCATCAACCAAAAAGTTCATTGACCCAGTCTGGGTTGTTTTCCACTTTTATGTCCTATACCTGTTCCTTCAGTTTTTGGATGTTTGCATGGATGGATTTTGAGTGCGAAGAAAGGCTGAAGCAGCACGTCCCCTCAAAGTCCTGGCAGCCGTCTCCATGGGCAAGCAGTAGGAAGTCTATGGCCACGTGATTTTTTAAGGATGCATGTCTGATAGTCTCCTCCTCCCTTAAAAGATCACTCAGGGCAGCAGATGTCATGTTGGCCTGCTTGCTAAGCCAGCACCCCAGGTGATTTAGCTCACCAAGGGCTTTAGCTGCAGACACCCAATGTAAAAGCAAGACCACGACTTTCTTTCCTTTATTCCAATTAGTAACTTGGCTATTGCAATTTGTATTAAATTCAGTGTATGATCCCTTTTGGCATGTCAATTCCCCTTTTTGTTTCCGATTTTGAAGCAGAGTTATGTTTGGGGTGAGGATAGTAAGCTTACCTAGGCTGCAGGTTCCCCCCTGGAGACATGAGGGGATCCGGGCCCATACTCGGTCACCACAGATAAGAAACATTCCCCAAGGCAACACTTTGGGGTGGAGTGAGGATACAGAGAGTGTCCTCTGTGCTGGTGTAATTACACCAGTTTAGATTATTATAGACTTTGTTAATTGGTGATATGTCTTTTCTGTATGTGTTTTTTGCCTGGTCAATTTATGGTCAACGTTGATTAGGTTGTCTAAAGTAAAACTTGACACAGTATGTTGCTTTGGAGGACCCCAGCAGGTCTAATTCTTGGGGTTCCTCTGGAGCATTTGGCAGCATTTTTGTCCACTCATCCCAAGCATCTACTGGATTGGGCCTCTTGCCTGTGGTGTGGAGGAGATCTGAGTTAGTGATGGGCCAGTCATCTGCTACCAAGGGAATCCCTACCAGACACATGGAGAGTGAGTTTTCCAACCTACCCATGGACAGGCACAATTTAGCTTGATTTAATGTTTTTCTAAAGTCACCCAAATATTATGTCTAGGCTGTGGGACAACCAAGCTGAAAGGCATGCAGTGGTGGGCATCTAGACAGCAGTGAGGACAGCACCAACATGGATTTCATCTTTGGATAGGCATAGGGCTTCTGATAGGGAATATAAGCAAATTTTTTTAGGTTTATGGTGGGAGAGGGTGGGGTATAAGATTTAGGGAGGTTCAGGCAAGGTTGAGTGAGGAGGACATTAGGGTTTTTTAGGGTGAGAGGAGTGACAACATGTAAACCAGAGAACAGTTTATGGCCAGACTGTGTCAGGCCTCTGGCTTGACTTATGCTGTAGAGTGTTGTTCAGCTTTCTGTTTTGTTTTTGTCTGCTGTTAGGTGACAGGATGGTCTTTTCTCTGGTATGTGGTCGTTCGGTGATGCCTCTGTCTCCATGCAGAACTGGTCTGGTTTTGAGGAAGTCCTATATTTGACTTAGGAGAATTCTTGTTAGTGTCTGTGGGAGCAGTGATTGCCGGGCCTAGATAGGGGTTTATATTTTTTCTTGGGAAACATTTTGGGCCAAATAGTGGTAGAACACAGGCATAGCCCCTCCCCGAGACAGTCAACTGGAAAGGTTCCAAAATCTGATGTGTTTCTGGGTCCTTTACAAGCACTGATGGTTTCTTAGTGAACTTAGCTTGGATTGAATTTGAGAAGTGGCAAGAGTACTGGGGGTTCGGGCTATGAAGATGTACAATTTAGGAAGTTAATGATGTAAAGGGCCTTACAGAGTCTTTTAATGGGAGACAAGATTTCTGTTCTCTTCACTGCTTCACTGCTTTTGATGGTTTGATGGGTCCTTTCTATGATGGATTGCCCTGTGGGATTTGCGGGTATGCCCTTCATGTGTTTTACCCCCCACTGGTTGAAGAACTCTTTCAACCTACAGGAGGCATTGGTGGGCTCATTATCTGTCTTGATTTGTTCAGGGATTCCCAGGGT
Source organism: Cettia cetti (assembly GCA_013401135.1). NCBI lineage: Eukaryota > Metazoa > Chordata > Aves > Passeriformes > Sylviidae > Cettia > Cettia cetti. The sequence continues at coordinate 370 of VZUI01045604.1, read as the reverse complement.
AGCAAATGGAAGGAGAAAATGCTTGATGGTGTGAGCAATATCCTCTCCTGTGGGAGCTGATGCAAATACTGCCCCAGAAAACATGTCGACCAACATGCACGTATTTAGACCTTCCAAAGGGTGGGAAAGAGGTTACATCACTCTGCCACAACTGACAGCTGTTTAGGCCCCTGTACCCGTGGATGGTATCTGGTAATTTTGACAGTTCAGGCGCATTGTGACAATAGCTCTTGCTTGATCTTCCTAGAGCCTGAACATCTTGATGAGGGCAGGTACATTTTGATGATAAAATGCTGTCCTGGGTTGACGGTGCCTCTGTATCCCAGATCGTGAGATTGTTGTGTCTGGCGGCGGCGGCCTTTCCCCGCAG
>VZUI01045603.1:0-98183 GCA_013401135.1 Cettia cetti | reverse complement strand
GCGGCGGCATCCAGCTCGGCGGCACCGGCACCAGCACCGGCGGCGCTTCCCGCGCCCAGGTGGCCACCGCGGGCAGCAGCAGCGGCGGCGGCGGCGGCGGCTGGGGCTTCCCCGCCGCGCTCCCGCAGCACCGGCACCCCAGGTAACGCGCGGCCGTGCGGCCCCGACCCTAGCTCCGTCCCGCGGGGCGCCCACCCGCGACACCCGCCGTGGGGCCGCCCGCCCGGGGCACCCACGCGGGATGCTCGGCCACGCGTGACCTCTGCGGCGGCGGCCGGGGTCAGCTCCGCGGTGCCCCACGCTCCGCGGGGGTGACGGACGCGCCAGGTGGTGCGGAGTGGCATCGGCTCTGCCGCGGGAAAGTTTCCGTGGGGAGCACGGTTATGTGCGGCGTATCTGTTCCGGCCGGCCTGGCGAGGTCCGGCCGGGCGGGCCCCTCTGTTTGGAAAAATAAGTTGCCCCCTAAGCAGTCCTCCTCCCCATCTCATTTTGGTGTGGTTGGACGTTTCCTGACTTTGGGGGTTCGTATGGGCTAGACTGGAACAGGGTCTGCAATGCGACCGGGCGGTGTTTGCTCAAGGAAAACTTCCAGTAAGAGCAGTGGGGTTTTTGAATGGGCGAAAGCTCCTGGGGGGAACAGAGGCTGTGTCTTGTGCTGGGAGAACCCTCTGCTGCTGCAGCAGCCCTGCGCAGAACTCCCGCGTGTTTGCTTCCGTGTGTGGAACGGGGTAAACGGTAAATACACGGCTGAACGGCAGCACCGATTGACACGGAGTTGTGCCGTGGTGTTTTCCTTTATGGTCACTAGCCTGATTTGTCAATTAACAAGCATGCTCATCCAGAAACTTTACTCCGCGCTCCTTAGCTGTCTACAGGATGGCAGCTTACTTTCACTCAAGTGACTCAGAAATAATTAGCGGTTATGAGCGTTACAGCCAGCAGAGGAACTTGGATTTTTTCATGGCGCTGAACCTCCAGGAGGGCTGTAGGGATTTCTCAGATAGGTACCGCCAACCTGAGCATTCAGTTCAACAAGTGGTTGCCTCTTGAAGTGGAAAATTATCCCATTTACCCCAGTGTGAGATGTTAATGCACTAAACTGTGGGTTTAGTTTGTTTGGTGGTACTAAGTAATTAGAGTTCACAGTGTCCAGACACAGCCAGCTCATCCACTGATCCACTTCTGATTCTGAGAGCTGTCAGCTGGTGGAGGGCCCAATCCTGCATACATTTCAGTAGATGGACACAGGGTTGCTCTGCAGAGATAACCAGGAGTATTTGGAGAATGTGATTGCCAAATTGTACATTATTTCACTGGAGATGTGAAAATGAAGGTTTTCTAGAACTAGGTATGTGACATAAGGGTGATTCCCCAAGCTCCAGCACTTCTGTGCCCTGCACCAAAGCCTGGAGACAGTGGGCTTGCCTAAATTAGTTTTCCCTCACAATTAAAGGTGCCTTCCTGCATGTTTGCAGGGTTGAATCCTCAGACTATACTTGGCAGAATTATGATTTTTTTCCCCAGATCTCTACCCTGAAGTGTGCAAGAGTGCTTGAAGGAGTTGGGTTTTTTTTATCATAGACATCAATGTTGTCTACAGTTAAAATTAGCTAGTGCTTTCTAGTACAATGCTATACTGCCAGGTGCTTATGCATTTGCTAAACTTAAGCCTAGGCTGATATTTTGCAGGTTGAGTGTCTGCTGATGACAGACTTCTTTGGGAAGTTTCAGATCAAATGGTTTGGTTATTTCTGAGAACATGGTAAGGAGAAAACTTGTTCTTTAGCCATGTATTTGACAAAGATGGTTTAGGTATACGTCCTGTATTAGAAGACCTTGATCTAACTGGGAATTGAATTTTTTTGCTGTGCTAAGAAACACTTTCTTTGAGACTTGAATTCTTGTGGCATCGTGTTTTGGAGCAGGGAAAAGATATTTGGCTTGGGATCACTCTTGTGATGGGGGTGTGCCTTATGTTGAGCCTCTGAGAATCTTCCAGAATTTCTCTCCAGTATAATTTTATCACAATGCTCAGGGCTTGTGCTCTTGGGAGAAGAACTGTTGAGGGCTTGACCGTTGCACTCACTCACGGTGCTCTCAGCAGAAGGCATGCTGAACATCCCAGCACTGTTAGGAGCTGAGCAACTGCTCCTCTTCCTGGGAAGGATGAGAGCACTCCAGTTGGTAGCTGATGGGCTGAGTGGATTTTTTCCCCAGTTATTCTTCCAAGGTGTTGCTTCTACAGTGAGCACAGGAGGAAGAATTGAAGACGTTCTCAACTGTGTCTTCGGTGGCAGAGTGTGCCTGGTGATGCCATGGAAGGGTGGAGGAGGAATCTGTTTAATTCACTTGCATGGTGACAAGAAATTGTGGGACTAGAACTGTCCCACTTCTGAGAAGTACTGGTGATTGATACAAGGAGAAATGGAAGAGCAGAGAATTGAGACAAAGGATTTGTGGGGTCATAGATGATGAATCTTGGGAACAAGGTGCAGGGAACTGTACATGGAGGTGGTAAATCCAGGCCAAGAGAAGGAATGATGGGAAGAAAGAAGTTGATACTTGTCATGTACAGGGACAGGAGATCTGAGCATGCAAAAACAGTGCTTTCCAGTCTTCCAATAACCAGGGCATGGTACTACTACTTTTTCATCCTTTCTATTTTCCTCCACCCAGTGCCTGCTGTGTGTTTCAGCCCCTGCCTCTGCTTCTTTGCCTCTCCCCTGGATTGATAAATGTGATACAGTTAAAAATAACAGTCAAATATACATTTTATATGTGTTTAATTGCTTTTCTTTCTGTCTTAGGTGAATTTAGGTAACTTCCACTTGTGTTTATAGCTTTGTGTCTAGCCTCAGGGCAGATGCACTTGAATTGCAGATTTTTTAGAGGGATCTGTATAAAAAAATAATTTTCCTGGATTTGGCTTAACTGTATGTCGATCCTTGATCTTAATAAAACTTCTAGAAAAGGTAGGCTGAGGCAATGCAAATATTTTAGCTAATCTAATTCAGTTGGTAGTCTGTGTCAGCTGATAGACTGATTTTATGAGTCTGACTACTGAAGTTTGAAAAGGAAACACCATGTAATAGAATTTAAGCAGAATGCATAGAGGTGGTAGATTTATTTATGCAGTGCTACTTTTGGTATTGCTGGTTTTTGGGAAGGACTAAAGCCATTATGACATGCTATGGGACAGGGAATATATATATATATGTGTGTGTGTGTGTGTGTGTGTGTGTGTGTAAAAAGTATATTGCCAGCTGAATTCAAAAATACAAGAGCTGCAGGGCAGGAAGGGCGAGGGGGTGACAGGGGATGTGGGTCATGTAGGCCCGTGCTCTGAATAAGGAGCTGAGAAGCTGCAGATGTGGTTCATTCTCTGCTCCTTGCATTTATCTTGTGGTGGCTTGGGGATGTTGGCAAATTAGGTTGAGGGATTTAGGGAAATGGCTTTCTTGGCCTTGTTCACATAAATTCCATGTACATTTTGGGGCTAGAGGGATAAATACTGGTTTTTATGCTTCTCTTCCTCTGTCTCTTTCTCCTGAAGGCAAACCATGAGGCACAGCACATTCCAACTGAAATGTTGGTTTTAATTACACTTTGGTAAAGACACTTCTGTTCCTTTATCCAAGGACCATGGCAGAAATCAGTGTTTATTGCAGGCTGCCTGCCACGTTTGGGAAGAATAGTGTTACACGTCACCAGTGCTAGTTTTTATTCTGCTCCAGTCTGAAAATCCACCTGTGACTTCAGAAAAATAAAGCTGTCACAAAACTTGGGTCACTGGTGAACTTGGACCTGTGTTACTAGGAAATAGTATTGCCATACTATAATACCTGTGTTATAGTAAACCATCTGCCGGCTGTTTCTTTTCCTCTCCTTTACCTGCAAGCACTTTGAGGCAATGCCATCTCTTTCTGCTGTGTCTTTGTGGCAGGTAGCATGCCTTGAGCATCCATACTCCAAAAATGACCGAGTAAATGGTGGGAACAGAGTGGTTATCTAACCTTCTCCTGCTTGGGCACAAGTCTGTGTAAAACAGCTGGGCTTCTGCTGGCCTGATTATGACAGAAGGTGTTTTTCAGCTGTTTTACTACCATTCTTAGGGATCTGCATAAAATAGAAAATTTCTAGCCAACTTGAATGATGATATTGGAATAAAATCTAGTGGATGTATATGTACATTTGAGATCAGAACTGAAATTTGGAAGTTCAAGTGTGAAACCTCTCATTTCAAAATGTACAGGAAGTGCTGACATGATGGAGTGTCATCTACTGGGACATTTCAATCACTCCTTTTCCTTGAGTGATATAAATGTAATATGCATGTAAATTTGAAAATAAATAGAAGAAAATATATGTATAATCATGGAAATTAATTGCTGCAGGTCATTGAAGGTGCCAAAGCTTAGAAAAAATCTTCCATGGACAACTCAGAAAAAAAAAAATCAATGCTGTGTGCAGATATGAGTTAAAACCAAAGAGAAACAGAACATAAAAATTGTTTTTAAAAGGATGGAACATAATAAAAGAGAATCCTCATTATTTCAGTGTGGCAGCTGTAGTGTGCCATGCCTTCAGAGTCTTGTGCTGTTGATTCCTCCACATCAGAGATGGATAGTTGGGAGGGAGAAGGTTTGGAGGGATGTAGCAAAAGGTGATCAGAGAAACTGAGTGACTCCTGTCTCAGGACTGACAGTGCTGATAAAGTGATGCAACAAACACCTGTAAAATTAAGCAAAGCATGGAGAAGGCAAACCAGGAATGACTGATCACAGCAACAGCAGCAGAGGGCACTGGGTGAAGCAGGCAGTTGCAGGAATGGAAACAAAAGGAGATGGCGCTTCACATGGTGTGGTCAGACTGCTGAACTCCTCACCACAGGATGCGTATGCTGTGAGGTTACATCAGCTAATGAGGTGACTGGATGAGTTCATGGAAGAGAAATCCATCAAGGGCTATTAAATCTAAAACCACTGCCTCTGGCATAGGAAGTTTTGAGCTGCGTATTTTGGAAGCTTGGTGAGTATCCTGAAGAAATACCACCATTGTTTTGCCTTGTTCTTGTACTTGCTCCTCAGCACTTATGTCTGGCCATGACTGAGAGGGGCTGCTCAGCCAGTTGTTCTCCCTGTGTCTGCTCTTCAAAACAAAGTGGGCCAGCATCTGGCCTTCCTCAGTTCCCAAGGCCAAGGTGCTGCTGGTGCCTTGTACCTCCACTGCTCAGGGCTGGCCCCATTGTATACAGCACAACTGGCATGGAACGGGCTGGTTGGGGAGAGCTAGATGAAGTGCTCCAAAGAAGAGCCAAGGCGTGGTCCAGAACTGTACCCCAAAAAGCAGCTGCTTGAGCGCACTCCCTGGTGTCCTGTTGTGGAGCTGTGCAGTCATGATGAGGATTATCTTCTTGGTTTCAGATAGGTTCAGAAAGCAGTTCATTCAGGGAAGCAATCCCACTTGAAGGCGTTGAATAACGAGGTGCGGTGCCTGGCTGAAGAAGTCCCTGCTGAGAAACTGTAATACTGCTACATGCCTGCCCTGCTGACACAGGCTTCCCCAGCCTTCCCTGCTGCCCAGTGTCAGGGAGAGGATTTGGGCCGAGGTGGTCATCTTCCCTGAGGAGGTGTTGCTGTAGTTAGTTTCATCTGTCTCTACAAGACCAGACTTTGACATTCTGAACTGAGAATGAGAGGACTGGGAATTCAATTTCATCAGCTATCCACTGCATTTAAGCGCTGGTTAAAACAAAAATATGGTGTGTTGACTGCTGTTTACTAAACCAGACAATTTGCTTAATCATCTGAAAGGCAGATTTTAAAGCCGTGGATTGCATTTATGACGGCTGTGCTAAACCAAAAGCTGTTTTTCTGTTCACTTGAACAATGGTGGTCAAAGCACAATGTATTAAAATGTAGCTCGCAGTGATGGTGTTTTGCTGGATTTTGGGTGAGGTCTATTGCTATTAAAACAGCAAGCACTAATCCCAAACGCAGCAATGTCTTAAGTCCTTCTGATCAGTCCTTAAAATTTTCAGATGCTAACTGATACAGAAGCTCCAATGCAGCACTTAATGGAGCTCACAACTGCCTAGCTGTGTATTTTTGGGCTACCTTATGTAATAAAATGGCAGGCCCTTCTACTGCCTGCACAAACAAGGTTGCATAAGCAGCCTGGGGAAACAACCGGAGCTCCAAGAGCCCTCCTGAATCCTGCACGTCTTGTTTGATCTCATTTAGCCTTATTTAATAAGCAATATTAACCTTTTCATCTCTTTCCCCCCAAGTTATCTGGAACCAGTGATACTGACTTAATTTCATGCACAGACCTCATTTTTAGAGAAGTCATCAAACTTTCCAGTCAATTGAGCAGCCTGATGTCTGGGTAGCCTTGAATTTTCTGTAATCAGCACTCAATCTAGTTAAAAATAAAAAGACATTAAAAACAAAGCCTTGAACAGGAAAGTACTTGTTTTTCACTCTCATTTCTAATTTGGTAACCATTCTTAAAGTTCATCACTATGGTTTGTTCTGTCAAGGGATAAACAGTTTATTATTCAAGCAGCTTTGGGTTTTTTTCCTTTAAAAACAGACAATAGTATTCAACCACTGGGAAGAAAAATAGCACAAGAAAATTGTAATCAATTTTAACAGGCTTGCAGATGGCAATGAATTTCTTTAAACATAATGTTAGCCCTGCAAACAGTAATAATTGAGTTTGATTATTTATTATCTTTTTATCATTGATAAGCAGACCAGACTGTTTTTGTCTTGATTCTCCCTGTTAGGTGTGTCAAATTTTTAAGCTGGAGAACAATTTTAATAAGGCAGCTTCCACCTGTAATCTCTAAATCAACAGGTGGATACAACCGTGCAAAACCTGAGCATTCCTGGTTATCTGATTGAGTCAGCAGCTGAATAAATCTGAAATTGAACATGTCCTAGACTTATTGGTTTGGGTGGAACACCTCTCATTAATACTTCATGGGAGAATTGACATATTTCCCATATTATACATAAGAACGGTATGCTTGCAAAATCTAGCCAATAATAAATACTGTGTGGAACATGATCAGCTAGAGATAGGATGTTTCTCTGTTATTTCTAATTCTCATACAAAATATCTGTCTCAGTGTTTTTATTTGTATGGATTTTACTGGTGGTGTTTTGTGTGTTCCTGGTTTTGACATATAAAACATGAAAAGGTTTTAAATTGGAGGCTTTGCTTTGGACATACCCACATTCAGTTACACTTCTAGTGAGGGTTCCTTTAGTTTAAAATTTGTAAAGGGGAGAATAGATACATGATTTCTACATGGACCATTAAGGCCTCTGTTTACTTAGGCAAAATCTTTATCCTGTTTATCAGATAAACAATGAGTTGTTATAATTTGTTTTATCTTTGGCTACGAAGATGAGAAGAATATTTTATTCTCCAATCTACTTTTTATGCTTTCTTTTTCACGTAGTAATACAATATTTGGGAAAGATAGTTTCACATAAACAGCCTAATCAAGCAATAGTTCTGTAAAGCAGCTGGGTGCATTTCTAACAATTTCAGCAGGAGCAAAACTGATGAAAAATAAATAGGTCACTCAGAGTCATTCCTGTATTTATATTTTTTATAAGAAGGACCAAAGAATCTCCTTTGTTTCTGGGCTGTCACTGAAGTCGATGGAAGCTTTGCTGGAATAATTGTGAGCCTTTAATTTGATTGTTTGTAGAGTGGCACCAGTCATTTGTTTCATCTTTTTTTCTTTCTTTCCAGCACAAAGGACCTTATTGTCAGCTGATGCGCACTGATGTTACTCAGCTCGTTGTAGCAATTACATTTATACTGCCTGGCTTCTAACACCCATATTTATTCAAAAATGCGTCATCTTTTTCAACAACAGAATATCTTGCTGTATCTTACTGTTATTGAAGTATAAGAAATGAAGCTGCATTTGGTCCTGCTGTCCTCATTAAGGCAAAACTCCCACTGAAATCAAGGAGAGTTTAGCTGACAGATAATTACTAACTCAAGTTTCTGAGAGGTCTAAACTTTCTGGGTTTGATTTTTTTATTATTTAATATTTTTTTTTATCTCACTTTGTATTCTAACTCTTCCCTCTCCTTTTATACTTCTAGTTTTGAATCTTTAGCTTCCTTTACTAGGATCTTTTTTCTTTTTGCTTCTCTCAGGTCCTGGTATCTTCTACTTTCCACCTTGCTCTCCCCTCCTTTCTTCTCTTACTGTCTCGCACTCTCTTTCAGTCTGTTATTCTCACCTTCACTGACTACAGCACTGTAAAAATCTGATATACATCATACATGTTTCCAGAAATTTCATTTACCTTTAGACCCCTTCTATGTACAGGTGCTTATTTTAAGGTACTTGCCTTAGGGCAGAGCAGCAGTTTGTAAGATTGGTGATCCAGGCAGAGATTTATTTGCACAATATTCATCTCAGTAATCCTTCCTCTTCTTCTGGGTAGAATTTCCTCTGAAGTATTGATGCAGGGTTTCAGCAGTAAATTGAGTTTTGGACTGATAAAATAAATATTTGGCATAGTATTGCAGTCAGAAAAAAATACGGATTTTGAAGTCTGTGTAAAAGGGGTTTTGTTGAGGGTGACAAAACTGGAAATCTCCAGAGAAATGGGTTTTAATCATAATTCTTCTACTGTGCAATGTTATGAGCTTAGACCACATACATAATACTTTCTGTGCATCTCTTCTCTGATCTGTAAACTAGGGCAGCTTTACAGAGTATTGTAGGGTATGAACAATTCTGGGTGCCAGTCATAACCAGGTGTCAGAGAGGGGCACAAAACAAGGGGCTCTGGGATGCTAAAAATGCCATTGACAGGAAGAGGAGCTACAGTATGGGGTTTTTTGGGCATTGATCCACCTCCGTGGTTAGGATACATCAGGCAGTGCCTTGTCACTTTGCTTCCAGCTGTGCAACACCTGATAGCTTTGGAGCTCTCCCTGGATGTTGCTGCTCCATTGGTGTCCTGCACAGTGGCCCGGGTGCCCCCCACCATGCTACTTCTTAATTGGTTGCATTTTTCAGATGGAAAGCATTTGGAGACTGCCAAGTATTGTTATTTTCTTGCAAATCTGACTGAAAGTTGTGTTCTTTTTCAGAAGACCTAATTCATACTTGTGAAATAAATAGTAGGTGTATGGCTTCTTAATGTATAGTGTAGCATTTCAAGCTAAAGTTATCAGCTTACTGCTTCTCAGCATCTGGATCCCTGCAGACATACTTCTTAAAGTAAAAGACATCACACTAAACTCGCTTATTTTCCCTTAAACACATTTTCTCGTATGGGAATGATAAAATAATAATTTTTCACGGTTCCCAATTGCCTGTTATTCTGGAAAACCTAAAATGAATCAAAAACTGCAGGCTATATATAGAGAGTAATGACAGTTAAAGAAGCATTTCTTCTTTGATGCAATTTCTGTTTGATTTTCTTAAAACCCTCCTCTTCCAAAGACCCATTTCAACCACGTCTGAACAATAGATTTATTGTTGTCAACTGAATGAAAAACTTGATAAAGATAGCTTTTCTATTTCCATTAAAAAGAGATGATTTTTCAGAGGACTGAAGGATATAAGTTTAATTTTTTAAGTTTGAATTTCACATTCCATTTGACCAGTCTATATTATATATTTTTTTCAAAGTCCTAATTGGCATTAGACTTGGCATATTTCTCTGCATATTTTTTCTCAGTGTGAAACTATTAGAGGGTCATTGCTCTGGTTAATGAAAGAGGGCTGACATTCTTTGTAAGTTGTGAGTGTTTAAATATTCCTCTATGCAAATTTTCTCCTCTAATGAAAAAATTTAAAGAGATATCTTAAAAAAAAATTCTTTAACAGTGTTGAAAAATGCAGGTTACATTAATTCAAAATCTCTGATATCCAGTGGTATGAGGTGAGGACACATTTCAAATTTGCTACTCTGTAATTAAGAGGGGATTCCATATAGGAAATGTAAGCATAAAAACTGGGTATGGCCCTTCATGATACTGCTGGTTTTGCTGCTGAATTCTTCAGTAGTTGTGTTAGAGTGTATAATCAGTTACGCTTGTGCTGATTTAATCAATTATTCTTGTGCACAAACAAACAAACACACACAAAACCCAGCTAATTTCAGACTGTCTTTGAAACATCAGAACTAGATATTTCATTTACAATGAAAGAAAATATTATTTTCAAGCCTCTAGAATGGTTTTAAAAATGGCAAAGATAAATTTGGGAATTATCATAGTTTTGGGTACCAGCAGCTGTGTATCCTTATGCAAGAGTGGATTTGGCTGAAAGACCAATTCATAAATATTGTGTTTGAAGATTGCAGCAAGCTTTCATATTTGCAAGAGATAATGTAAAATGTGCAACATTTTTTTCTTCACTCCAAGAAGTTTGAGTTTAAACAGCTTGGTCTCCCAAATCCAATGAATAATGGCCAGCAACAAAAGTATCCATGGCTTCTTGAATCATGGGGGCTGGAGACCATTCTGTCTGTGGAAGCAGAAAGGTCAGCCTGCTGTGGTCAGTTTGAACACCCTCCTGGATACTGCCAAGCTGTGAAGTGGCTTGGAGGAAGAAGATGCCAATAAATAACTTGACACTTGTACTCCATGACTTCACATATTGTGGTCTGAGCTTCCAGGCAAGCAACAGCCTGCTCCTAGCTGCATTGCTTGGAGAAATCAAGGGAGTTGGGGGAACGTCTCATTTTTCTGCTAGAAAAGGAATCTATTTTTTTTTCCTTTTTTGTAGTCCTCCTCTGCCTTGATCTGCTGTTTGGGGAAGTGAGGGGTGTAGCGGGGGAGGTAAGACTTATCTTTGATCTGATGGCTCCTTTCGTTCTGGGCTGCTCTCCAGGAAAAACTTTTTCCCCCTTTGGGACACAGTGCTTTTCATGGCAGAGGCTCTGCAAACAGGAGTGCTACGGTAGATTCTGAGTTTGCCTGACATGCATTTGACATTTTAGCAGAAATTCAGCAGAGCAGCTTTATTCAGGTAAACACTTAAGCACATGCTTTTCATTACTCAGAATTTCATCTGAGTTTCTTTCCTGAATATGGAAAGACTTAAGCACATATTTAGAGGCTGAATAGGTCTCCATTCTGACTCATGTATAGAGCAGTGAGGATGGGTTGGATGGAAAGGAAGCAGTCATTGCTGTAGCACGGCAGCTGTGAAGTAAGATGTACTGTCTGAAAATCAGCATGCTACAAAAGGGGCCTTGTTCTTATGGGAGGCTGCTTTTTATCTGTATATGGTCTCAAGAAGAGGAGCAGGCCTGAACTTTCTGCTTTCGTCTACCCATTCTGTTTCTCCTTATTTTGAATTACTCTGCTTACAGCTTGGATGATGTGAAGTAGGTTTATAATTAGAATTTTTTGGTTGCACTGCAACCTCATGTTTGTCTGTTTTAAGATTCACCCATCTGGCACCCCAAGATGAGGACAGTGTTCTTTTGCAGAGTACTTTTGGCTATCTGCATGTAAAGATGGTGCTGTATGCTAAGTCCTCTGAAGATTTCTCACGTCGCATCAGCCACAGAAGGTTTCTGAAATTTATTAAGTATTTATCCACAGTGAACACATACCCCAACCTTTTGGCTCTTTCTATCTACTTCATTCATGAAAAATGTTTGTTCACAGTTTTGTGTGCAAAACTTAAACTGACTCACACACTGATGTAACCCTTCTTGCTTCTTTTGAGGATCTGAATTATGAATCTAGATTAATGTTTTGCAACACGGGAAAAAAGAGAAAGACACTGCAGAGAGCGCTCAGAAATGGTTCTGCAGGAAAGCTGTTTTGGTGAGCCAGATCTTGTCTGTTCTTACACATCCTTGCTGACACTAGCTCATGTAAGGGCACAGTGGTAACTTCCTCTAACAGATGTGTGTTGTGTGCAGGTTCTTTACTGGCAAAACTAAACTCCTTCCCTGAGCAGAATGAGCTATCCCAGCAAAAAAATGTTTCAGGGGAGTGTAGCAGAGTTGGCAGAAAGAGGTTTCCAACATAGGGTTCATTGAAGGTTCTTTCACATTCCTCACTGACAGTGTCCCCCAAAATTTGAAATACAGATTATACTTGAATAGAATATGGATAATGGGTTCCAGAACCTCGACTGAAGAACAGCCTTAATTGTTGCATTTCTTCTGGCACTTTGACTTGAGCATGACTACAGTGAAAGTCACATCTTTTTTGGGGGATTATAATGTATGAAATGTCTCACTTCAGGCCAGCCCTTTTTTTGCATTTTATTCTGGAGTTAATAATGTTTTAGATGTTTCTTCCTAGTCTTGTTTCCTAGCTAGTCTGCAGGTTTCTTTTGGAGAAATATATTTGATATGAATCTCCTCTCGCTTTGCCAAAGCATGACACCTCTTGCAAATCATTGTCTTGAAGAACAAAGCAGTAACTGGGAGTCATAAGATGTTTCTGGCATGAACTCAGGCATCACTGCCCACATAGTGTATTTTTCCATTTAAGACTGATTTCCCATTGTTTCCTCAAATCTTACCCATTTTGGCTAAAGCCATAATTGGAAGACTGCTTTAATCCATTGTAATGAATTTTCATGGAAGGGTTGTGGTGAAGGGAGGGCTATAGGTGAGTCTTTTCTGAGAAACTGCTAGAAACTTCCCTGATGTGTGACAGAGCCAATACCAAGTGTCTCCAAGACAACTGCTGCTGGCCAAGGCCAAGCCAGTCAGCAAAGGTAGTAATGATTTTGAGATAACGTATGTACGAAGGGAAAAAACAGTTATGGACAGGAGTAATTGTGGTCAGAGAAGGGAGGAATGAAAATCAATGAGAGAAACAGCTCTGCAGACACCAAGGGGCAGTGAAGAAGGAGGGGGAGAAGGTGCTTCAGGAGCTGAGATGCTCCTGCAGGCTGTGCTGGAGACCATGATAAGGCAGCTGCTCCCCTGCAGTCCTTGGAGGTCCAAGGGAGCAGAGTCCCGCAGCCTCTGGAGGACCCCATCTCACAGCCGGTGGATGCCCAAAAGAGGCTGTGACCTCATGGGAAGCCCACACAGGAGCAGATTTCTGGCAGGACCTGTATACCCATGGAGACAGGAGCCCTTGGCAGAGCAGCTTTTCTGGCAGGACTTGTGGGTCTATGGGGGACTCACAGTGGAGCAGTCTGCTCCTGAAGCACTGCACCCTGTGGAAAGGGACCCACACTGGAGTGGTTAGTGAAGAACTGTAGCCCATGGGAAGGACTCCTGTTGGACTCCTTCATGAACTGTATCTGATGGGAGGGACCCCACACTGGACCAGGGGAGGGTCTCCTTTCCCTGAGGGAGAAGCAGTGGCAGAGACAACATGTGATGAACCGACTGCAGCCCCTCATGCCCTGTCTTCCCCTGCCACTGGTGGGAAGGAGGTAGAGAATCAGAAATAAAGTGAAGCCTGGGAAGGAGTAAGTGGTGGCAGGAAGGTGTTGTTATGATTTGTTTTACTTCTTATGATCCTACTCTGATTTCATTAGTAATAAATTAAAATAATTTCTCCAAGTTGAGTCTGTTTTGTCCCTGACAGTAACTCGTGGGTGACCTCCAGTCTCTCTCCTCATCTTTAACTCATGAACATTTCATTACATTTTCTATCCACTGTCCAGCTGAGGAAGGGAGCAATAGAGCAGCTTTGGTGGGCACCTGGCATCCAGCCAGGGTTAAACCACCACATCCATGTACATCTCTGCTGCTACTGCAAAGGATGATGATGCATTACTCCCAGCTCTGGACACCACAGAGCAGAAAGCTGATCTTGCTGAAATTTAACCTTTTCTTTATGTGGATAGGTTAATTTTCAGCTGTTGCATTTTCCTAAGCTGGGTCACTGTGCAGCCACACAAATTGCAGAGGTGGGAGGAAGACAAAGGATCTCCTTTGGAACCAGTGTGGGTTTAAGACACTTTAGAGTAACTGCTGAACTCTTTACATTTCTGGATGAGAGGAGAAGTGGGTCTTGAGGGGAGCTGCTCAATGAGGAAAGGGAGGCAAGGCTGAGACTGACTCAAGGATTTGTACAGGTCAAGCAAGGACATGATGCACTGGGATGAAAAATGGACCTGCAGGAGTGGGAACAGTGAGCATGGATGAGTTGAAAATGGTGATCAGTAGGAGAAGGAACGTGGACAAGGAGAAAGGGAGACAAGGAAATTTCAGCTGTAATCCGTGGCAGTGAGGAAAAAGAAGAGCTGGAAAAGAAGCCCTTAGTACAAGCTTGGCTAAAGGAGGGGGTGGTGTCATCTGCTGGAAGGAGAGGGTGTTATGAAAGGAGCAAGTATGGAGCTGAGCCCAGAAGAGGGAAATCAGGTGGCAACATGGGAGAAAGAGGTTGGGGCAGAAGGGTCTTTGGGCTGAGAAAAGTTTGAAAGTGGGTTTCTTAGGAAGTACCTGGAACTTGGACAGCCGGAAATAGAGATGAGCATGTGTTCATCCTGCAGTGTATAACTGGAGTGAGGAGGAGTCTGAGGTACGGGAGGCATCAAGCTCATGGTCAGGGAGGACAGGCAGGAAAAGCTGGCCCATGTGGACATCTGGGAGGGTGCACCCCAGTCCTGCCAAACTTGGTGCTCCTCTGCTGCCTCAAAGCCCAGCAGGAGAGCATCTTATCCCTACCTCTTACTGCAGCCCATTGTCCCTACCTGCAGCAGGACCCTGTGACCACTCCAGCTGATGCAGCTTGTTAGCTGTAGTGAGTGGAAGGCTGCTGATATATTGGAAATATACAATGCCAAACAGTGAGGTTTTCCATTTTTTTAAGGACCTAGCAAAGTCACACACTTACAGAAACTGCCTTATATGCTAACTGCTATGGATCCGAAGCTGAGCACTCAAAAATTAGGAAATAGTATAATTAAGTTTGCCTGTGTAATTTTGATTTACTCCCTTTGTGCATATACATTATTATGCAGTATTTAATGATTTAGTAATCACACTACAATCAAATAATTTGTTTGTTTAGTTGTTGCTGGTCACTTTAAGTCAGTCAATTCACTGGCAGTTCACAATCAGTTCATTAAGTCACTTCACAACTACTGGCATAAGCTGGGATGAGCAGGAGAAGGATGTGACCACTTTCGTACCAGCAATGCTAGCTTAGCCTGGCCCAAACCAATCCTCAGATAACAACATTACTCTCAATGTAGTTGGGTAAAAGCTTCAGTTTTATTAAATGTTGGCAAATTCAGGCAGATTTTTAAATGAGGGTGTCCTTGTTGCATCGAGCTCACACACCTGCAAAGCAAAGACTAGCTTTTCTCATGAATATGTCATCTCTACTTCTTAACTCTTCTGGCTGAAAATAGGAATAATCAAAATTCCCAGGCAGACACCAGACTGCAGAGTTTCAACCTAAGTGGTTTAATCACAGAAATGTTCTGTATTACCAAGAAAGATTGTTGAAACTGGAAGAATGAGGCAAGGCTTCCTGGCAGGCACTGTTCCCAGACCACTCCCTAGAAAAGGCAGAAGCTGAGAGAGCTTCAATGAGGCTAGCCCTATATAAAATCCATATTTCCTGAAAACTTTCTTGTTTGTTTTCAGGTGCTTCTACTGCTAGAAAACATTGGGTTTAGTATGTTTAAGTCATCTTCATGAGATTTTAAATTACACATTTTATCTGGTTTAAATAGATTAATAAATCTTTCTTACTAATAAGTACTAATTTTTATTACTACCTTGGTGATATAATTTCATTTTAAAGAACTGTGCACCATTTTTGTATCTTAGAAAATATCAGTTGCTCAAGTTCAGAATTATATAAAGCTTTAACAGTTCTTCTTTTAATACAAATTATTTCAAGATTGTCAGTATGTAACCAAACTCTTGAGATCAAACAGACTTTCTAATTAGTTTTTTGATCTTCTAATTACATCTTTTAGAAGCAGATTGACAGGCATTAATGACAGTTTTAATGTATATTTATAATTTACTCTGTCTACAAAACCTTGTGTAGATGGACTTTCATTGTCTATTTGGATCCTGCTTAAGCCAAGGAGACAGTCTTTTAAGAACCTTGCATTTTCTTGCTTGCTGAGATAGAATTGCATATGCTGTTTTGTATTATACCTTTGATTCAGCAAGGTATTAAAACTTGTGCTTAAGTTTGAAGTTATTTTTATTGTTAAAGTGACTTGATTACCCTTATGCATCAATGTCTTCAGGGGAATAATAGGTCTTGTTTTTATCATATATGTTTACACTCCAGGCCCATATGTATGCAAAATTGCATCCTTTAGTTGTGAGCTCTTTAGGAATAAACCTTTACACTTTTCCTTTCTGCTGTGCAAGGCTGGAAAACTCTGAAAAGTAGAATAATGTAAACAGTAAGAATAAAAACCTTTGTGATATCCATATGTCACATCCTGTCAGATTGATGCATTAACTTGCCAGATTGCAGGTTTCAGTCAGCAAAAAGCAAAGCAAAGTGGTGAATAAAAGTTTGACCTGGTTTTCATATAATTGAAATAGTCAGTAGATTTAAACTGATGGAAGGCAGTGGGCTTGGCTAAAGAATTGGAAGCAAATAATTTACCTGTTAGATAGCTCTTCAGGAGAGAGTAATTCTTTCATTTATCTTGGTGTTTGGAGACCAAAATCTCACCCATGGACTTCTGAGAGATCCAGTTACCATCTGAAGTTCATCTATAATGGCTACAATAAATACATTGTTGTCATGGTAATACAGTGATCAAAGTCTGAGGGAAAATCTCTAGCTTTTCTATGGTTCATAGTATGAGATGAAAGGAAGACTTTTCAAGAAATAAGATTGGTTATGTTATTTTTTTCGGGGTTTTTTTGTCTGGACTCACTTCAGCAGGTTCATGTCCTTTATATGGTGGGGGTTCCAGAGCTGAGGTTGATATTCCAGAGCACAGTAGAGGGACATAATTACCTCCTTTGACCTGCTAGTCACACTTCTTTTGGTGCATCCTAGGATGTGGTTGGCTTTCAGGGCAGTAAGCACGCAAGTCCTAGTCCTCAGGGCTGCTCTTGATCCATTCTCTGCTCAGTCTCTGTTTGTGTTTGGGATCGCCTGGCCCTGGTGCAGGACCTTACACATAGTCTCGCTGAACTTGAACACAAAGACGTTGTGCCAGACAGTGTCAAACACTTTGCACAAGCCCAGGTAGATGATGTCAGTTGCTCTTCCCTCGTCCACCACTGCTGTAACACTCTTGTAGAAGGCAACCAAATTAATCAGGCACAATTTGCCTTTAGTGAAACCATGTTGGCTTGTCAACAGTCACCTCCTTGTTTTCCACGTGCCATAGCATATGAGACTGACTGGCCTGTAGTTCCCTGAGTTTTCCTTTATTTTTAAAACATGGAAACCTTGCCAGAAAGATATTCTGAATTTTAATTTAAAATGAAACTATTTCAATTTAACAGAGTATTCTTGCATAGTTATTCTGATATTGTTAGTACTTAGAATAATGCTGTTGCCTGGGAAAGGTGATAGTTTTCTTCCGCAATTCAATTTCTAGTTTTCGTGGCAAAATTGACACACATTGGCCCAATTAAATCATAGCATCATTGAATCACCAAGGTTAGGAGAGACCTACAAGATCATCCAGTCCAACTGCTCACCTGGCACTATCACTGTTACCCCTAAACCACCAACCCACATCACCCAGCACCAGATCACACACCTGTTAGACACCTCCAGCAACGGTGACTCCATCACCTCCCTGGGCAACCAGTTCCAGTGCCTGACAACACAAACAGTGAATTTTTTTAATATCTAATCCGAATCTCCCCTGTCTCAGCTTAAGGCCATTTCCTCCGGTTCTCTCACTGAAGGCACTGCAGAAGACATTGGTCCAGACCTCACTACATCTCCTTTCAGGCACCTGTAGAGAGCAGTGAGGTCCTCCTGAATCTCCACCTTTTGAGCCTAAACAACCCCAAATCGAGCCCCCTGCAAGGCCATGCAGGGAAGTTGCTATGCTCAACTGAGAGGATTCGTCGTGAAGTCTACTGACACCTGAAAGATGAGGTTTCACAACAGATTACAACTTACTGAAGTCCACTCTGCCACAAGTGCACTTTAGTGGTGGAGGGCCAGTCCTATTTACAAATGCCAGATTTCCCTCCTCTTTTCCCTGCTCCTAGCTATGCACTTCTGCCAGTTGCCTTTGCTGTCCTACCTAATGAGGCTTCTGCAGAAGTCAGAAGTCAGCATTCTCTATCAGAAAATAAATAAAAAAGTAAAGGATGGCTGTGTTTTTTGCCAAATTACAGAATTTAGCTAGCTCACAGAAGGAACCATAGACCAGCAGTAAAGATAAGCAGTGCAGGAGAAGCAGGACTATCAACCACACCTGTTTGGTGGCCATAAGCCAACTTGACTAGCTCACTCTTCATGGCTTTGAGAATTCAGGATGTAGAGTCTGAACTGCCTGCTCACCAAGCAGGCAAAATGCATGTCCCCAAGGAAGTGCAGGATAAAAGGGAGGCTTGAAATCCTACCTTCTTCTGCTGCTCCAGTGCCTTCGTGAGGGCTGTGCTTAGGGCCATCTGTAAGGCAGGAATTTAAAGCCATGGTCCCTTATGCATTTATGCAACAAATCTTTCCCTCTGGGTTATTAGTCCTACAGAGTATTACCCAGCTGAGATCACTTCAGCAGAATCATCCCCTTTGCCAGCATGCTTGCTGTGTGTTTCTAGCCCCAGTCCAATATTACTTGCTCACAGTGAATACCTCATTATTCCAAAGCAGTGTCCTTCACTTCAGTGGTGTAGCCTAATGGGGTATGCCCATAAATCCAAATAGATCAAGCTGTGCAGGCTTTAGTCCCAGTGAAAGGGGATGACTCACCTGATGAAGTGCTCACTAGTCAAAGCAAAAGCGACACAAAGGAAATCTGAAGTGTCAAAGTAGCCTTTTGTCAACAGGGACAGATTCTGACCTCCTTAATCACAGTGAGTGCATCTTACAAGTAGTTCCATGAACGAACTGAAACTACTTGTAGAGTAATAAAGTAGCTCTCCTAAGAGAAAGGGCGCTGAAATTCCAGCTCTAGGTCATTAAACTTGTGTTAAAGTCTCAGTCCATTTCGTTGGTGTCTCACACTTAATGTTCCGTGACAGCCCTTTAATACACAAGAAAACAGCTTAATCTGAGAGCGTCCTCCTGGCATGTTATAAATTTCATCAGTATTGATGAGACTATTGAAATTCCAATTACAATAAAAGATGTGAAATGTCACACGGCATGGTGATGATCAAATACTGAGCACTCTCCTAGCTTACTTCCCGGACACTAGAGTAGACCTACAGCCCATTACCCAAAACCCTGAGATAAAGGCATAAATATGGAGGGAAAGGCAAACACAAAGGGAAATTCAAAGGAAAAAGTACAACAATTAATATATTGAAATTTAACTTCCAAAGAGCTTGATTTTCTGAATAGAACTGATGAGAATGTGGAAACCTCCATGCAGGACTGAGGCAGCTTTCATTGGTTTTTTTAAACATAAGCAGTACAAAAAACTGAGTGCATGTGAGCCATCCTTCATAAAAATCTGTATAAGTACTGTGACTACTAATCTGGAGCTGTTGCTAGAATTTTAAGAAAATCCTTGCCAGAAAAGGACTGGTGACCTTAATATTATTTTATTCAATAGTTAGTAAGTCAAAAAACAATTTAAGTTTACTGACCTAAATGATAAGGAAGTACTTGTATTGCAGATTTTAACTGCCTCATGCAGTTTTCAACCTAAACAATGTAAATAAAAAAGTTGTTTTGTCTGAGTAAGGACTTAATTATATGCCCCAGAGGAATTAAAACTCCGGGAAAGGAAATGGAAATATCTAGAAAATGTAGGAACTACAATTTAATAGCATGTTTAAAACATATACTTATTTTAGAACATGGGCTCAACATCTTCCTTTACTGGGTTTTTAAGATGTATGAGTAAGAATGAGATGATGCACATTACTAAATCACAAAGCAAAGATCAATATCTGCATAACTTTCATTTTTCTTGGACTCCAGCCTGGCTATGGAAAAAAAAAGAATTAAAATAGGACAAGGAAATTAAAGTATTAAATGCACTTTTTTACCTCCAAATAGACTGTAAATCAACCTTATAGTTTTCATCAGTCTTCAGGCAGCACTTAGCAGTATAGAATATCAAGCATCTAAAGGAAATACCATTACATCTGAGTGGCACTTACTGTTCTCATTTGTACTGTATACTGTAAATATACAGCAGTAGAATGCTAATGCTCTTTGTTTAGATTTTTAAAAAAAGACAAATACTGAAGTCAAAGAGTCATGCACAGTCTGACAGTCTGATAATTTTTTAGAATGAACTCAAAGTGATTTCAGAGACTCTTAACCCCTGGATCTCTACCTTATGCTTTTGCACTTCTGTTCCTGAGTGTTTAATACATTATCTTTCTCCCTGTGTCTGATAGGGCCATACAAGCAGAGGATAATACCAGGCCACATCTGATAGCATAGTAAAATAAAGGGTTATTGTATAAAGAAGTTAAAGTTTTTTCGGGGGGTGATTCTTTTGGTTCTTTTTAAAGACAAAGATTTCTTTCTTTTCCTTCACATCATAGAAGCATAGAATAGTTTCCATAAGCAGTGACACCTTCCTCTAGACCAGGTTGTTCAAAGCGCCATTCTCCTGGCCTTGAACATTACCAAGGGATGGGGCATCCACAACTTTTCTGGGCAACCTGTTACAGTGTCTTACCACCCACATAGCAAAGAATTTCTTTTGAACATCTAGTCCAAACCTCCCGTATTTTAGTTTAAAGCCATTCCAGCTCATCCCATCACTCCATGCCTGTGTGAAAATTCCCATGCAGCTCTCTTGTCAGTTCCCTTCAGGTACTAGAAAGTTATAAGGTCTCCCTGAAGCCTTCTTTTTTCCAAGCTGAACAATCCCAACTCAATCAGCCTGTCTTCATAGGAGAGGTTTGGAATAATCCAGCCCTATTATCATCTGGACTCACTCCAGCAGGTCCACATCTTCTCATGTTGGGGGTTCCAGGCCTGGATGGAGTACTCCCCTTTGGTGAGGTGTCAACAGAGGGGAGTAGAAGGAGAGAATCACCTCCCTCAACCTGCTGTTTAGAGATGGTTGTCCTTGTACATGTTGCTACCTCTCTCTTACTGCTCTGTTGATCCTTACAAGATTCAATCCTTGGACCTGCATGGTTCGGGTATTGATAAAACAATGATTTTATTGGGGAAATAAGGAATATTTGGTCATGATATCTGCATGTGTGTCTGTTTTTGTGTGAAGACATGCTTGTGTGTCTTTTGAAACTGCTGACTGATTTGTCAAGTTTGAGAGAAAGATAAAGATCTTGAAATTGCTGATTTTCTTCAACTTTTATTACAATTTATACCTGTCACTGCAGAGACCAGAGAACCTACTGAAGAGCTTTCTGACAGTTTCACCACTCAAAAACCTTCTTTTATTTTCTGAAAACAATTCCTTTAGAAGTGTCTCACACAAGAAATGAGTTGGGTTTGGTTTTAAAAAGCTAATATTATAGAAAGAAAAAACTGGCAACCAGAAAACAGAAGTAGGAACTGGTCAGAAATTGGGAAGGGTGGATGGTCTTAGGACCAGGTGTCTTGAATTCATGGTGATAGTAGTTTTGGCAGATGAAGTATTATAGTAGTGGTTGTTCTGGAGAGATTTTTCTGCCATGACTGCACACTTTGTCTCTTCTGGCCACAAAAAGAGAAATCACAAGTGAGAGGGGTTATTAATATGGAAAATGCTGTATTACTTTCCGAGGTCTGATAGATGATGTGAAAAAGCAATTGTCAGAGAAAGCCAGAATCACTCTGAACACTGCAGCATTTGGACCTGCTCCTGGCTAATTGCTATTCTAGAGACGTACAAAATAAAAAAGCTGGAAGAGAAGACATGGTACTGTTGATTACATCAGTAGGATCCACTGATCTGAGCACTCATATGCAGCCAGCTGGCTCCTCTTTGAACTTTCTGAGGCCAGCCTTGCATGTGGCACGTGAGCTGGGTGCAACAAGAGAGAAAGGCAAACACCATGAAAAGTGAGGGGATAAAGAGACTGCCTGCTGAGCACTGAGCTTGCTGCTCACAGGGCCACCAATAAATATCACAGGTTTTATCTGGAAGGTCTGAGGTCTTCCCCATCATGAATTTGTAATTTTTCTCCTCCTCCACTCCCTAACATTTCAGAGCAAGTGAGAGCTGGCTACTCTGCTTGCCCTAGATGAGTCACTCCTCCAGATAAGCCTGACTGACTTCAAAACTGAAGTTACTCTGCATCGAGTTGAGACAGAAAAAAGCAGACTGCAAATGAGGAAATGCTCCTGCCAAATTCCAGTACCCATCACGTAAAGTAACGCTATTTCATGTGTGAGGTGACGTGCTGTTTTGAACTGACTTCAGCTGATCGTAAAACAAAAATGATATTGTAATTGTCACATAAAGGCTCCTGACATAGCAGGGAAGAAGACTTCAATCTGTCACAACCTGTTCTCTTTGAGGAAGAAAAGGTGACTGAGAAAGTGTTATTTGGCACAGAACAGTGAATCAGAAGCAGAAATACAGTCTTCTTTCATTTTTTTGGATGCGTTTACACTTGCTAATAGGCCACTTGGTGCTCTTAAAAAACTCAACTATTCATTTCTACCTGGCAGCAGACTGACAATCTACTTTCCTAGGAACATACCAGAAAAATACAGCTTTTTCAGAAGCAAAAGTTTCAGTCAAGTGTGCAATGCAACAGTTAAAACAGAGAACGTCTCACTGACCTGTGCACTGGGATGCTCTGCTGTGTCCAGTGCTGTGGCTGGGGAATTCCTGCATGGCTCTAAGGCATGAAGATTGCCTTTGTGCTTTCCAATGCCTCCAATTCTGAAAGAACTCAGCCCAACTTCTAGAAGACTTCTTAATGTGGAAACAAGGCTCAAGAAAGTTACAAAGGTGGCTATTTGGACCCTCAAACTTCGGTTGGAATGCCTAATTCATTAGGGAATGCCTATCATTAGGGGGGCTCGAGAGGAGTGGGGGAATGTAAGCATAGGGAAGACAATGAACCCCCCTTCATAGGAGCCTCCTGAAGCTGAGCAGTACTGCTTTATAGCAGTGCAGTCAGGCAGTCACCTCACCATAAAGGATATGAGGCAGGTCTTTTTTAAAGGAATTCTTCAATTAATCAAAAACTGTCAAAAAATTTGCTTGATATTTTTGTAGAGAAGAAAGAGAAAAGTTCTATGTAAAACTGCTGAAAAACTCTTTAATATTCTAATAAGCATAGCCATAACCAAACAACAGTAACAGGAACTTTTAGGACATAGTATTAAATGGATCTCTTCCATCTCTGCTCTTTCTAATCCTGACATGGGACACCTGATGGATGTGCTAAATGGCCCACACCCAGCAGAGACTGTAATGCCCGCATTGTGCATATCTTATAGCACCCATCAGTGAACACAACCTGCTGGACCCAAATACTGGTGGTGAAATGGGCCCCAGTCAATCAGGAATACCATGCTCAAAGCTACTCTCAGGCTTTTACTCCACGCAAGCCATCTTATTCTGCTTGGCTTTGGGGTAGAGAAAATTAAAATTGAGATTATCATTTGAGTTATTGCTAGCAATCACAGGAGCAGGAGAATTCAATTTATTCCTACAAGAGTTCACTGGGATCACTTCAATACTGGATGATGAGAGGAAAATTTGAGTTTGTAGCCCAGTTGTGGAGGAAAGGAGAAGACACTGGGCAACTTCTGCACAGTGTTTGTGGAAGAGGTACTGTTAAGATTTAGCTGTGGAAATACTGAACAAGGAGAAGTATTCCTGGAGTATTGCAGAAGACTGACCAGAAGGCCAGTGTGAAGTAAGCTCTGATAGGACCAAAAGCTTTAAGCTGAATTTTCACCTCATGAGCATTGATGTAGGACAGGTAAGCAAGCTTGGGGCTACACATGAAGTGAGGCTTTGGGGATGGGCAGTTCTGTTTGCTGGTGGATCCTGTGTCTGTAGAGAGAGACGCAGACAAGGCAGGAGTCAACATCTTAAATTTACTTTTCTAATTGTTTGAAGTCTCATGTGATAATTAAAGATATAATAAGAGTTAGGATGATGATTGCAGTTAAAATCAGGCAGAAGTGATCTGCTTGGTCTGCTGGGACAATCAGCAGGAATTGTTGGGCTGCAGTGAGGATTTGGGGCATCTGCTGAGGAGCAGATGCTTTGCTGAGTTTCACAGTCTTCATTTTGGTTGGGGTTAAGGGAAATGGGATCTGAAGAGTTTAATCAATTTTTGGTCAGAGGCCCAGGGTGATAGGATGGCAGCAGGTTTCCCCAAGGAGCTTAGGGAAGTTTAGTTTTCATTTGGGGTTTGGAGGGACTGCAGAAACTGAATCACCTCAGATTTGGAGCTAAAATGAATCCTCAGTCTTGAGAAGAAGAAGAAGAATTGGCTTATTCTTCTCCCATCCTTACACATCCAGTCAAATATGAGACTTCTAACAGTCTCGTCTCTAAACCTAACTTGCACATCAAAAGTTCATGTGCCCTTCCTCACAGTACAAATAGCTACCTGTTCTTCAGCCCCAGTACCAGTTCAGTGAACTTGCAGGGTCAGTGCTATTAACAATTCTGAAGCCGGTGCTTTCACTACCCCATCCTTTAAACCTAGCTCTAGCACTAATCCTCATCCTTGGCATGTTTTAGCAGCCTGTATCTACTCCAGGGTCATGCACAAGCCATTTGTTCTGCTGGCATTTGTGCTCAGTCCAGCTCAGTGGGTCTCTTGAGGCTTTCAACATTGCTCATCCTCATTCCCACCACAACATGGACACTTCTGCTGGACCCAAGACAAAGAAGGTGTTTGTCCCAGCACCTGTGATGTTCCACCCAGAACTGGTTTTTGATTAGTGAAATTGAGACAGTGCCAGAAGACAGGCAAGAACGCTAAAAATCTTTGCTGATGAGCATATCACATGCAAATATAACAATGCATAGAAAGCTGTAAGCTGCATTACTCCTCAGATCAGTGGTTGATGATCCCACTTTCTCAGTAACAAGTCAGTGACCAGACACTGTTCTTTTCAGCAGCAGAGAGAGGGTCTGAAGAAACGGTCCTCTTTATGGTTTCTTAAGGGGATTTCTTAGGGCCTGCTGCCTTAGTTGGTATAATTTCCAAGCTACCTGCCTGCCAGTCCTTGTTAGGTTCTACACAGACACAGCCAGTGCATGATAGGCCTTGGCGCAGTGTGTATATTTGGCAAGACTGTGGAGCCATACTTGTGTTTGAGTCACTTTGTCCTGTTTTTTTATCTAAGCTTTTTCTTATCAACAGCACTTTCATTTCAGTAAGCTAATAATAGCCCTGGAAAAATTCGATGTATCAGCATAAAGACTTTCCATGGCTAAAAATTGAATTTGGAAATATATGCTGCACAAGAGTGAGCAATGAGGAAGCTGGCGTGTTGGCTGAGGCTAGGGTATAGCCTTGCTCTGGGAGGCCTGTGATGAGACTTTGCTGTTGTCTTTAGCTGGATCATCAGTAATGCCCTTTGAGATCCAGTAATTAACTCAGTTCTTTGTGTCCGAACTCTAGTTCTACACCAAGCCATTACATCAGACTAACATAACCTAAAACACATTATTCCCAGTCAGCCCTACAGTTGGTCATGCTTTACTGTGTTTATGCTCTTCTGAGCTTTGTTCTTCCCAGCAACAGCACCTGCTTTTCATCCCCTTCAGCCCTCAGCCCCTGTCTCAGCTCCAGCCAGAGTGTTAAGAGACTTGAGCAAACTGAGGTCTCTAGAAGTCATGAATACCAGCCTAGATCGAATCACAGCCTTTCAGTCTGGAGGAGCAGCCAGATATATGCAGCCCCAGCTTTTCCAAGCCAGACACCAGCTGATGCCATTCCTAAACTTGTATTAGTGGCCATGTGGAACAGCCTGTGCTATCTTTGAGCCATGAACCCCTAAGGCAGAACGATGCTTTGGGAAGCACTCAACAGCAGAAATGAGCTTTGTTTATGGTATCAAACTTGTCCTTTGAAAATGCCAGTGCAAGGTGCATTTTAGTTTGCCTTTTAACTATAGCCCAAGTACAGGCCCTGAACAGTGTCCTGTGTTGTCTTCTAGTTTTCTTTATGCAGAAGTACAGCAGTAATTGCACATATGAGTCAAGAAATGCTTGTGGATAAAGACTGCTTTTCCCAAAGCCTCATTGTAAAACGGACACCTCGAAAAACAGACATGTACGTCATGCTATTGTTGGTATTTTGGCAGTGCTTTTGACAAAGCTGGAGTGCAGTAGTTTAGTCAAGGTCATGAGAGCCGTTCCATTAGGATAATGCACATTTTCCTGGGCAAATAATCATAGTACTATTTATCTCCAAACTATGTTTTCACAATAGAGTAGAATCAATGTATCTGATTCCAGTTCACATGCATTCATTTTACTTTCCAGTGGAAATTGATATTACTGGTCTTTGATGAGTACTTAAATTAATTCTTTCTGCACATTTCATTCAGTGCCTTTCAGCCTAATGGAGTTAAATTAGTAGGACTAACTACTGAAGAGTACTGAAAAGAAAGTAAAACATTTTTAGGATTAGACATTTGAGACAGGTTTACACATTAGTATATTACAACCATGCAATGCAGGTGTTAAAAAGGGCTTCAGTTACTCCCTAATTAGAAACAAACCTTTGATAAGACAGTGTGCATCTCTAGACAGGAGTTTCCCTGTGGATGGGAGGACAGCATTGCTATGCACACCAAGCTGCCACAATGTATTTTAAGTAGCACTGTGATATCCCTTCTTCTAGAGAAGGTTGCGTTCTCAGTGTAAGTGTAATGTAAACGTATTCTTTTCCTTGGTTTGTTTAAGAGCAGTATTCAGAGCAGCAGTGCTGCTTTAACTCAGCAGGACCATGTTGCTGCCTTAAGCCTGGGATCAAGCAGGTCTCTGCAGGTCTCCAGTCAATCTAGGAAGGTCAGATGTGAAGCACCACCACTATATGGCTTTACTTGGCTCTCTTACTGGAAACCATGGATCTACTGGCGCCTCAGTTCTTCTGCCATTTTGGGGAAGAAAGCCCACAAAAGCTTTCTAATGGAAAGGCATGAACTACTATATCCCCTGCTGATCTGAGAGAATGGGAAACTTTCATGGGCAGTTCATGCTTTTCCCATGTCACCACCTGGACCAGAGTCTCAAGGTGGGGAAGAAGCAACAGGTAATTTCAGAGTTTTTCTCTGATGGATACTACCTGCCAATAGCTTATGAGTTATGTGCAAATGAGGCACATCTAATAAGAAATTCTGGAATATTTAAGTATCTTCCCAAATGTTTTTATTTTTTACTGAAAAGGCCGGAAAATTGTTTCATTAAAGAGAAGATGTATTCCAGTTTTCCGTAAAAGCAGTGTCCCAAGGATTTCTTTGAAAGATTCACAGAGTGTCTCCGATGTTGTTTTTTTCCATGACAATATGCCCTTTTTCAGACAGAGAATACTATATCATCTATTTGGCAATCTTCTCCTTAATTTATATTTCATTAATAATATTTTGCAGTCATGTTTGTTTAAATGTGCAAGGCCTAGATATGTGAGGATCTAGAAGCAATTACTAAAATCTTCAATAAAAAAATTCACCTCTACTTTCCATTCTCTCCTCCTCTTCCCTCCACACCCTCCCCTCTACTACCCCTCAATGCAAAGTAGGAAATGCAAGCTTGGAAGACTTGGGGAAAACTTGAATTGAATGTATTTGAGAAATATCTTTTGTCAGAATAAGCAGGAAAATGCAGTGTTTGTGTGCTGAAATGTCAACCTTCAAAGTATTTTCCATACAACGAAATATTTCCAGAAAGCTACTATGAAGTCACAATACTATGTTAGCTATATTATGCATATGGATGTTTATTTTCCAAACATTTCTTCTAGGAATATGGGTTTCTGGTGTGTGGCTTTGTGCATTATAACATTAAGTCTGATTACTTATTATCTCTGAGTCTTGTGGAACCTTCTTGTTAATGGCTCAGTGATAGTGGCACCCTCCATTTCCATCTTTGTTGTTATTTAATTAATCATTTTACTGCTTTACGGATATGTCAACTAGGAAGAAATGTCAGTAAGTATATTGTGTGCATTACATCTCTGTCTTTAGTTTTGGGCATTTTTGGTGGCATTCACAAGCCAAGATTTTTTTCTTTTTCTTAGATCTACATCTGGCAGTAGTCTATATGAGCTAACAAAATTTGGCATAATAGAGTTTTTATTCTTAAAGAAGTAAATAAAAATTAGTTCTAAAGTGAAACTGCTGATATATCAGTTTTCCCCTAAAGGGAAAAGAAAAGGCAAAATCTGTTACATTTTATATTTACAGGCATCCCCAGAATATTTAAATCTCTGTGTAGACTACAGTTTTAGCAGAATTCAGTGAGATATCCTTGACTCAGGATGCAGGTGTAAAGTAAGTGTGAAATTAGGGAGGAAAGTTTGTGAATATGGTGTTTCTTCTGGCTTTCACTTGTTTACTCTTCCTTGTGCTGAGAGGGACTAAAAAATGAGGGTAGGAAAGGTCAGAGAGAGAAGATGAAGAAAGTGAATCTCAGGGTTTCTTTAGCTTTCTCTGCTGCTCCAGGAAGAGCTGCTGCAATTCGAAGAACACACGTTCAAACAAAGAGGCAGACCACCAATGTTCAAACAAAGAGGCAGACCACCACCTGCACAAGCTCATTTCTCAGCCCTAAAAGGTGCTGCCGTAGGTGTGTGTCGTGTGCTGCAATTTAAGTGTCCTCATTGTAGGAAATGAGTCAATGCCAAAGGGAAAGTTCCTATACTGACATAGAGGCCAACCTGCTTTTGTGCATGAGAAGAGCTGGGTGGTGCCAGTAAGGCTGGACGTGTTGGTGTGGGAGTGCTCGTTTGTACTGGTCAGTGGTGTCAGCCGTGATGGATGGAGAAGAGGGAAATAAAGCACTTCCGGAAACATTTTGGTGTTGGAACTTTTTGCCCAGTTGCTCAAGACAACATATTTTTAAAAACAACAAACCAAAACCAAACAGAAGATATTTTCATTTGTGTGACTTGAGTTAGCTAATGCAATATTGTGTTCTCGTAGGTGTGTATCACTGCTGTCCTACGAAAACAAAATGGTTCTGTGTTTCAGCTTTTTGTTGTGTTCCCTCTTTTCTGACTTGTCTGTTGAGAGTCATTCTCCCTAATCTTCTAAAGTGTGATGAATGCACATCAGCATTACATAGCAGGCTAAAGGAAATTTGGAGGTAAAGGGAAAATAATTGTTTCTGTGGCACTTTTGTCCTGCTGGAGCCCTAAGTTAAACAAGTATAAAATCTGAGGGAGGTGGAAGAAAGTGGTAGAATGTTAAAGCAATTAGTTTCCTATTCCTTCTTGAGCTTTTTAGTCTCCTCTTTCTGTTAAGCTCAAGTATCTCTCAGATTTGTTGCTTTCTGAGAAGAGTCATGTCTGCATTTGTAGCTAATGAGCATCAAACTTAGCTTAATCAGAGTGTTTTAGAGTAAGTCAAATGTTGCTTGGTCTCTGGTGCACGGCACAGCTTTCATTTACACTAGAGGCCGACATCCAGAAGAGACCCAGGCCATGCTGCTTCTGCATGGCTTCATTCTCTTCCAGTGCCCTCGGTAGCTGGCATGGGAGCCAGAGGCTGCTCTGAAAACCCATGGGCTTCCTTGCTCACCCTGCTCACCTTGCTCACCCTCCTGTGCCTCAGCCTTGTGCTGGCAAGTAGGTGCAACATCTGCACCTGTGAATCACAAGCCTCAGAAAGCAGGGCAGGCAAAGAGGGCTTACTCTTTCCCTCCCTGCTTGTCTTACCATTTTCTTTAAAACTGCACTTTCCTCCACGATGGCAAAAAATACCTCATGATTTCTCAGCTCCCCTGAGGTTGCATGTTCTAGTGATGGCATTTGCCACTCACATGACAGGAGAAAAGATACAGGCAAGGGATGCAGTGCTTGAATCAGCTATTGTGGCCACCAAAGTGCTAAAGTTGCTTGTGCATGCTAAAGTAATGACAATGCTGAGGGTAGTGGAGAAGAGTCCCCCAGGAACAGAAGATGAACATTAATTATAGGGGGGAAAATATATTATTAACATCAGACTGCACACTACAGGAGATCCCAGTGTGACTATTAAAGGAAATTAATTACCACCTCTTTTTACCTTTCAGATCAACTCTTCTTTATAATGAGAATAATTCCTTCATTGTTACCACTAGTATTATCAACTGTAAGAGAATTTTTTTTCCTTGTATTCCATTCACAGCTATTGTGCATCTCTGTGTTTTGAAAAGAAATACTTCCAATGGAGGTGTTGCATCCCATTTAAGGGGAAGTTCCCCAGACTGAGTTCAGGCTGTGTTAAATGGGGCAGTATGCTAAAATACTCATTCCTCTGCACTGATACTTGTGAAATAGCATTCTCTGTTTAAATTATTTTCCATGTAACCCACTACAGTATAAAATAGAGCAGTTAAGGAGATACTCTTTTTAAGACTACTCCGGCTTCACAATGCTCATTTCCAGATCCTAGTGTATTTTCCAAGTACATCTTGCATGAACTCACATGAGAAATTTTTTCTGGCAAAGTCAGAATTGAGGTCAAAACTGGACTAAAAGAAAGCTCATTACTACTTTAACATCTGTAATCCACCCTGAGGAGAGAAATGAATGCAGCAAGCAGGCCATGGATGCATTGTTTCCATTGTACTCTTGATTAACTTATAATTCACAAGTGAGGGACTGTGAAGGAGACTACTGACTGATGGAAGGTCACCAATTCCAAGAGGAAATAAATGATATATAGGCATCCCATTCATCACTTTATTTGTGTAACAGCATTTGGGACTCTGTCTCTGTAGAATAAAGCCCATTTAAAATCTTTTAATATTTTTGCAAAGGCAAGGCTGGGGAGTTTGTGTAATCTCTGTGACAAAAGAACTGTGTGTAAAATCCACATCATCCCAGGGCAGCCAGTGACTTTTTCCTTGAAGAGGGTGCTAATTCCCCAAATTCCTCATGATTGTCCTTGGATAGAGGCCAGTAATTTCTGTGGGTTTTTTTCATGCTGTGTGAAGATCTGCTGTCACCCTATTATTTCTAGTTTAATAATAATTTTAATGTTTGCTGTAAGGTTCACCTTTGCATTACAAGGAGCACCCACTTCTCAGAAAATCCTTTGTTACAGCTCTGTCTCTAATAAGTGTCAGGTTCCCAAATTCTGGTACAATGTGAAGATACAGTATCAGTTGATCCCTTTCTTTGTAGAAAAGCAGATAGCCAAATATCTGCAAACATGCATCGAGCTCCTGAAGCAGTAACTCCCTTTACCACATTGAAATGGAAGCAGTGAAACAGGAGCTAGTCTAAGCCTGGAAGCAGTAGGAAGAAGTCAGGATGCTCCACTTGTAAAGGCTGTAGAGAGTTTGAGTCAAATAAGATGAAAAACCAGAAAGTGGGTGGTGATACAGACATCAGGGCCAGATGAAGAAAAGCCCTTTGCATATATATCCCTATTTTTACTTCTGTTAAGTAATACCGTGGCAATAGGGCGGCTCGGCATGAATGAAATAACACTTTATTTTCTCTGCAGTTTATTGCAGAAATAATAAATGCTGTGCTGCACAGACTCAAATTGATGTATGTGATCTTCTGTGTTTTTGGTGGCTAATAGGATTGCTTTGGAGCAGGTCAGTGCACATTCACACTTTCAATTGCTTTGGACAAAAGCAAACTAAGTGTACCATGAAAAATGTCATCACATAACATGGCATCGAAAAGATGATGTATGTCTTTACTGTGATGTTTTTATTATGCCTCAGAGAAAATCCACTTTAATGCACAGCTGCAAAAAACCTCACAGGTCTAAGGGCAAAAAAGACAAACACTAACCAGAATGGACTAGCATCTTCTGTCACATAAACTGGCAGAACTGCAAAAACGCATAAGGTGGGACATAAGCTGCATCTTTCTGAGTGTTGTGAGGCAGGGGGGTTTAGTGGTAAATTTGAATTGATGAAGTCTTAATGCTTCATTTTGTTATAATGCCTATTGGGAAGGACTGAAATGCTAGATAAAGAAACAAGGGAAAGCTATAGCATGTCTGCAGAATCTTAAGGTGTGGAGCAATCAAGGCACAATATTAAAATAAATTCTTAAACAGCAGAGTTCTTCTTTGTCCAGCCTACTATGCAACAAATATGTCAGTCAGTATGACAAAAAAATCTACAGCCAAATTCCATCTCTGTCATATGTAGAGCGTGCAGCATGATTGTAGCTGTGCTGAGTGGGCAAATCCTCACCCAAACCACGACTCCAGTTAGCAGGAAACCTCTTCATAAAAGAAGCAGCTGCTGTGCTTGGTCATTCTAGCTCCATTTCAGTGACTCTGCGTGTAGTGCTGGATCACAACTCCAGGTCAGCTTTACAGAGCTTTAGCTCCACGCATTTCAAAGGTTTTACTGTTGTTTCACATTCATGTGAGTCAGAACAGAGACTGGCCTCGTTTCTCTGTCCCAGCTGACGTGCTGGAGGATGCCAGTAGGCAGACGGTATTTCCCCTGTACCACACCTGGATGGGGATAGCTGCAGAAAGAGGCTGTTCTCACCAGGGGTGTGAGTGGTCAGGAGGGCAGGTTCATGCACCACAGAGAGGGGCAAAATCCAGACTGAGCTCAAGGTAATAGGTTTGATAGTTTAGGAATAAGGAAACAGCAGATGTCTTTGAATGCACGTTAAGAGTAACCAGGTCTGAGGCTTGGTTTGTAGTGTTTAGGTTTTGAGAGAGAGAAGCAGCAGCCTGTCTTCTGACACATGGTGCAAAGCTTCAGTCTTTATTTGAACATCTCTTTGGGATGACAACCTGTGATCCTTCTTTCTGATGTGTAGTGTTGGGTTTTTTTCCTTCCTGTGGTTTCCACATGACAGTGGCTGCTTCAGTCTGCAGTTCTTCAGGAATAATCTAGAATAGGAAAAGTGTCTGCATCTGTAAAAGGGATGGCGCAGGAGAAGGGGTCAGAGAACATCTGTTTCCCAGGGAGCCTTCTTAATGCACTTCACCACTGACCCAAAGATACACTGCAATCCATAATAGTCAATGCAATTCCAAGCAGCACTTGGATTTTCTTTCAAGGTTTCTTATCCAGCTTTGTCCAGTCTGTTATTGCTTGTCTGTACAATCAAGAATCATCCTAGCAGCCAACACAAAATACTTGAAAGATAGCTATGAATTTAGGAGCTGTGCTAGCTGTTCAGACATTTATTATCTTTTTTTTTTTTTCTGGGTAATGGGCAAGTTAGAACCTTTCAATATTTCAGCAAAAGAGCAGCAGAAAATACCCCTGAGGACAGGCTGCCTAAGCTCTGATCTTGTATCTGAAGTCCAGTACCAGTACCAATGTTTTCTCTCAAGAACAAAGTAATTCATTCAGCTAAAAGAGAGTGAGATTGACTTTGAAAATTAAAATCAATGCTTTAATTCAATACACATACAATTACCAGCTGTCAAATGGCATGTAATGCACTTTTACTGAAAAAACAACGGCACAAAAGACGAGAAAGGAGGCTTTGACAAATGTTAGGATTCTTATAATGATGTTTTTTGTGTGGTTTTGAAAGCAAGACTGCAAAGTTAAGCGCTGTAGATGATAGGGCATTATGCAGAGGGCGTAAAAGGACCAATGGTGTTTTTCAGAACACATATCACTGCTCTCTGTAATGCTCTGTTGTCACAAATACATGGTGATTAGTATTTATCAGCATGAAAGCACATCATAAAACATTCCACATATCATTGAGTTTCTAATAATCTGTGTCACTGTGAAGATTAATACATTAAGTCAGTCCACACAACTTCATGAAATACTTTCCTTTGCCAAGATTTGTGTTGGGTTTGGCAAATGAAGGATGAAACACTGATGAAATGGGAATATCTACTTTTGCTGACTAGTCTGTGAAATAAAGCATTTGTTTTTTTACTCTTTAACACTGTTTTAAGGGGATAATAAGGGTGTCCCTGGTAGCGTTGTCAGCCTCTGAAATATCTCATCTGCCTGCTCTGCTACTACAGTCCTCCTTAGACTCTTTTGGGCTGTGAGTTACCTATATTGAACCCCAGCAGACCTTTTTGCCATGTGAAGGCATACTAAAGACCAGCACTGCACATCAGGGTCCGTATTTTCAATTATGGATGTCAAGAGATTAGCACTTAAAACTATATTTACCCATTGGACTAACTGCCCTCCCAAGCATCCACACATCCTTCAATTCCAAGTATATCACTACCTGTATTGTCACATGTACATTCCCAGAGCTCCACTGTGTCTAAGGATACCCTGAAAATCATATTTGGTCTGAAAGACAACCAGTGTAATTAACTGTTTCTGAAAACAAACAGAGAAAGAAAGAAATCAGCCTTAACATTTCAAAAGGGGAATTGCTTCAAATCGCAGAAGACCTCTGAAAATCCATCCACATATTAAGATGGCTAAATATACTGCCATCACAAGCTGAAAACCACATCTTTGAAAATGTTGCCCTGCGCCTACTCAGTACATGATTTGGAATTAGAAGAATGATGAATCCAAAGGAAATATAACTTTCTCAGAGTGTGACTGATGACACCCATCTCCAGTTCAGGGGGGAAGGTGTAAATTCATTTAGATTGATTTATTAATGTTTTTTCCAGAGTCAGTAAGATACTTGATAATTTATGGCACAGAAATATGTGTTCAGCTTAAATCCTTCATAAATTAAAAGTATTTAATTTGGTAGTAATTTAGAGGATTTTGCAAAGTGCCAGAGCAAGATAACTGCATTTGCAGAGGAAGCAAGATTGAGAGAACTGTCTCCTGGACTGATGCAAGTAATGCATCTTTATAGACATGTGGGTCAGAATTCAGTAGCAGTATTACTATCCTTCACAGCTACATTTCCATGAAGAGAGAAAGAATATATCAGGAAAACTATCCTCTCGCATTTCACTCCTTGCTCTTTAGCTGCCTAGAAATTTACTGTGTGCTTCACACAGTACACAGTTTAAGACTTCTCATTATTTCTCACGATAATGTCTGTTTTAAAATAGCTTAGAACAAGACAGTGGACTAACTGAAGCACAGCTGCAACTGTGTTGCGGTTCTTTCCTGTAAAATATTTCCGAGTGGTTAAGAGAGAAGAGCAAATCTAAGGAATGACAGCCTTTTAATGCCTTTCTGTTCCAGCTTCCCATGAGTAAACCATAGCTTAAGCCCTTCTGGATTGCCAAGCAGTGGCAGTTGGATCCCTGTTTCTCATGGCCAACACATGCATTAGGCTTTGGCTGTGGTAGCAGAACTCACGTGCTTCCAGATATCCAGCGCCAACACACAAGCAGGGCCTTTGACCCAGGCACTGGATCAAGGAGGGGAGTGGGGATGGTGTGTGCTTAGGCAAGAGGAAGACAAGCCAGTGCCATGGTTCTCACAGTCGTTACTCTCAACAGGAGAGGGTCCTGGCCCAGAGTGCCATAGGCAGCTGGGGAAGCAGGACAGGAGAAGCTCTTGCTGCTGGACAGAAAGCCCATAACTGGGTTTCCAAAATGTACATCTATCAGCTTCCAGAAGCTGGACCAATATAGCTGTTTTTCAAAATATACAGGGCAGTGAGACATTAATGGAGCAGCATTGGAAAGGGTGGGTGACATAGGCAGACGTCAAGTATGCTCTGCAAATGTGCTTATTGAATTTTCTGTGCAATTTTCCCAGGAATTTAGATGATGTGGAGCATTTCACTTAGGAAAGGTAGGTTTTACTTTTTTCTGCCAGGTGTCCTTGAGAGGGAGGTGGTTTGAAACAGCAGGGAGATAATTTTCAGAGAAGAGACCAAAAGAGCTGGGGCTGAGATTTGGGTGAGGATGTCCCTCTTTTTCTCATGCTTGTTTGAAAAAGCCCTACTTTGCTTTGGGGGATTTGAGTGACTCCCTGCTGCAGATTTTAGGACTGGAACATGTTCAATCATGGTCAGAGAGGATAAAGTGTACTTAATTCTCTGCTCTTTAGGTGGTTTACATTGGCACAGGCTAAAAGATTTGGAGTTCTGAAGTTTACACATTCACAGAGTCTTGGTGATCAGATTTAACATTATGTACGTTTTTCACTTGAAGTAGAAAACAGTAGGAACCAGCAGAAAAAGTTTTTTCAGGATCTTGCCTTTTGAAATATCTAAAGACAGACAACCTAAGATTTTTTTTTGTTTAAAAGCAAAAGATCCCCAGACCCGAATACCCCCAAAGTAGTGTGGCAGTAGGATGAAGTAAACATTTTTCAAAGCAAAGTGCTGTGACATCAAATCTTATACTACCTTTGGCACAGTTTCTATAAATTGATATCTTTTCACAGACACTAAAGTTGCTGCAGTTTCAATAACCATCCTTGAGACTGCTTTAAACTTACCCAACGAGGAGGAGCAATAGCATTTTTGCAAATAAACTTCCCAATCCATCCAGTGACAGCAGCATTTTTTCTAGGGTCCCCAAAACTGTCTTTGGGATCTCTCTTTTTGTGTAGATTTCAGAAACAGAATGTGGGACTTTTCCCTTTTCTCCTCATCTGAACTCACAGCCCTGAGATTTACCTCTCCCAGCTGCTCATGAGACCGTGAGCCAGAGGACCCAACCCGACCTGACTCTCAGCTTCCTGCCGACTGCTTCTCTTTCTTTCCTCTTTCTCCCTCTCCCTGCCCTCCCCCAAACTGAGCTGCCCTACACAAGCTTTTTTTTTTTGGTGACACTGGGAAATATGTGAACCAGCAGACCTAGAGTGAGCTGCATTGATGCTGAGCTGCATCTCTACAGCCAGATGAGATAATGTTTCAAGAGCTGCAATCATTGTACTGGCTACAGAATAGATGGGATGAAAAGTACCTTATTTTCTGCAGGATATTTAATCCAGTTTTTTTAGGTTATCTGCAAAATTCATGGTGCACTGAGGGTTCAAGTCCTATTTCCTTATATGTGGTGCTCCAGCAATGGCTATGGCACTCTGCATAAATAAAATGTGATAGAGGATGAGTTGAGATCTAGAATTATGTCAGGTTTTACCCCCTCCTAGTTTTTTTCCTTAGTAATTATGGAAGATAGGAAACAGTGTGCAACAACTGATACCCTTTGGGACATGGACACACACTTAGTGTGCCTATATGAATGTTTGATACAGATGGCAAATAAAATAGCAAGTCAATTGAGATTCTGACAGCAAATTTTCTTGCAAGTGAAAAGGGAAAATGCACATTATGAGTGGAAAGCAGCACCCATCAGAGCCAAAAAATGCTTTCCTCCCAATATCATTTGGCACAGAACAGAGATTATTTTGCAGTTCTAAGTCATGCAGTACATAAGTGCGAGGTGAATCACCACATCAGTATTTCACTGTGGTTTTCCAACTGTCTCTTTTCCTTTTCAAAGTTAATATCTGGCAGAGGCATAATTTGATCTTTTGCTGTGGGGCTTTTAATGACTTCTCTGTTTCTGAACTGCCGCAGTTGAGTGAATAAGCTAAAATCTAAGTGCACTTTACACTCTATGGACTGTATCCTTCATTTAGCCTGTGTTCAAGAGGACATTAGCCTAAGACATCTTAAAATCTCTGCTTCATTTTGGTCAATAGGGAGAGTTTAATGTACAATATGAAGTAGGAAGATGTTGGTGTATGAATAAAAAATATAAACAAAAACAGTTACAGCTCTCTCTTGTTCTTACATTTCATAAGTTTAAAGCTGTTTTTATGCTAATCAGTGCTGGATCACTGGAAGGCACTATGGATAAAAAAAAGTTTTTCAAGTTATTTCCTTGTGTAGGATCCTTAAGAGGATATCCGAATTCTGGAGCCAGACCAGTTTTAATTGATTCTAAATAATCAGATTCCGAACTGACTGTATATTGATACTAATTATTTCAGGCTCTGCACTTAAATAGAACACATGGCTTAAGCTGTAAACTTGTGTTCTTCAGAATCCCCTTTTTCAAGTCACAGCTATCTAAAGGGATGATTGGGATGGGGTTTATTCCCAGAGGACCAAAAGAGAGCAATTTTAGCTGCCTTGCAAGCTCACCATGCAGCACTGCCACACACATCATGTAACACAGCAGTGTTGGACCACAAAAATAGAACATCTATCAATTACGGTTGAAGAGGCAAAAGCTTCCCTCTAAAATTCAAGACAAAATCCCATGAGAATGTTGAAACCAATAGCAGAAAAAGAGACACAAGGTGCAGAAGAACTGACAAATTAGAGAATTTCCCATGTGGGAAGGCAATATCGGCCCTTAAAGCTGGCCTTCCACTGGAGAATGATTATGCAGAGATTTTTCCTGTTTTTGTACTGGTTTGGGTTTTTTTTCTCCACATTTTATTTTTTATCATGCTGACCCTTAAGAGTTACCATTAACCAAAAACAAGAAGCAGGAAATACTATATAATTGGTACTATAAAGGTATATACTTGGTACTGTAAAGGTTTGAATTTTCATCTCACAACATTTTGTTTTTCAAATCACTGTATTCCCAGTAGACAGCAAAAATCATTTGATTTAATGCAATTGCTAATAATGATGATAGCAGTACAAACCTCTGTTTGTTCGTATGTTGAGCTCATCGAATAAAGAAGCTTATCATTTATCTGTGTAGAAGCTTTTAATTAGTTTTCTGAATTTACTCTAGAGATTAACGGGCAGATGATATTCAATATATGCGGTATTGTTTTAGTTTCTTTATTGACAATGATATCTGAATTTGTATCCTCTTCCCTCTTTGATCCTCTACTTTTTTTCTCTCTCTTAGATAACTGTAAAATATTTGTCTGCAAACAGACTCATAAAAAACTCCACTAGGCCATTGCACCTGGGTAGTGGTAGCTGGGTCATAACAGGACACAGCAGCAAATTCCAGTCTATCGGGGATTATAAACTTTACTCAGAAAATACCATGTCACTGAAAAGTGTTACATGCTGCCACTTTTCAGGATTTCCGGTAAGTTGGGGAGGTACCTTTTCCTGCTCACACACAGCACAAATAGTTTGTGTATTCAAGCATTTCTTTTTTAATTGAGATTTCTTTTGACCTTTTCCCCCAGCTGCTACCTTTTCCCCTGGTCATCAATTACTGTTGGCCACTGCAGCATGCCTCCTGCCATCCCTTGGTATCCCACTTATCCATGAGACTGTTCCAGTATGGCAAAGTCATCCTGTGCAACTTCCTGCTGTCTCCACCCAACAGGTCTTCGTTTCATGCAAGTGGGTCACATCCTCTGCCTATTTGGGAGGTGTGCCTGCTCTCATTGAAGCCCACAAGAGGACCCAGAGCAGATGAAGCTCAACACTTGGGCTGTTTAGGGAAAAAAATTTAAGGCTGTCCTTTCAATGGAGCAGTGGTGTCACTGACTCCTGATGGTAGCCAATATCCACAGCTTACTGCCATCCTGGCTTAGGGACTGTGCCCTCTTGTTGTCAAGAGGGGAAATTGAGACCAAGCTGCTGAATCCATCTTTGCTTTTCTTAATTTCATGTGTATTGGGAGAAGGTGCACCTTTGAAATGCAGATAAAAGGGAATGGAAACCCTCAGTTAACAGTGCGTCTTTTTTATTAAAAATAGTGTCCTGTGTAAATATAAAGTTCAACATTATGGTTTTGTTGGCCCAGTAGGAGAGGGATTAAAAATGCTTGTTAATGGGATTTAAAAGCAGGAATTCAGTTATATTAGCTACAAAAATACAATTATCATAATTAAGATTGCAAAGCACTAACGAAGCTCTTTAATAATTATCCTTTTTCCTTAGAGATTCATTTTGTAGAACCTGATTTGAATTTTACATCACGCTGGAGAAACTTTATCTTTGTAGAAATGGGAACCACTGGTTGCATGAAGGGTCTGGAAATGTAGTACTTCACACATAGCTGGAGTGTGGCTCAGTCTGAGACAGGAGGGACTCAAGGGCATAGTTGTTCAAGATGGCACAAAATACAGGTGCAGCCTTGGTCTGATGCGGTAGCTGACCTCTTGGCAGGTTTATGGACTTAGACAGAAAACTGGGAGACTGCAACTAGAGAACATTCCTCCCCAAAGTGTCATGCAATCCAGCAGGTGGTGTGTCTCTATCCTTGCTGTCTTTAGGCTTTGCCCAGGCAAACCCTGAAGCCACCTGCCTTGCTCTGGTTAGAAAAGGCCTTAAAACTCTGTAGGTTATGTTACCTGCAAGGGAGACAGCAAGCAATACAGAGCAATAATCTGTATGGTCACAGGCTTGCAGGGTCCCTTCTGAAAAGAAAGAGACAGCAAGTTCTCAAAATTAAATGACAACCAATTGTCCATTTAAAAATATCTCCCCCAAACAGCTTTTCATGATTCATCTCCCCAGATGATTAAATATTTAGTTCTGCTGACAAGGATATGATAGTTACTATAGAGCAGAAAATTTAGTGCAATGTGTGAGTTATAAGCAGATGTGTTATCAAGCTGTTAACAAAAATGTGATGGGATTATTGGTGTTGATATCTGTATTTATTTCTGTAATATTGTACAGGGATTTTTTTTTTCCTGTCACCTGCAGATTTAGGCCACATCTTTGCCTCTTGCATGGAACAGGAAAGTTGTCTTGCAGGGTCTCTGCAGGGACAGTCACCTTGTCCCATCATGCCTCCCACCTCAGCCCCATCAGTGGCAGAGCAGCTGAGCACCCATGGGTGTCACCATGCTGCAATGCCCATGGGGATGGGGAAAGGCTGAGGAAAGCACTCTCTGCCTGACTCAAGTCGCAGTCTTCTCCTTGGAGCTTGGCCCTCCAATTCTTGCTGGTTTGAAGAAGCAAACAAATCCCAGATGGGCAGGGAGAGAGCAAGGACGCTGAGAGAGGACAGCCCTTCACCCTAGGTCCTTTTAATTGAAGAAGGAGATGCCACATCAGGATAGGTGAAATTTGGCTTCATGTTTAGTTTCTGCTTTCCTAATGAAATCTCCACAGAAACATGTAGTCTGTTGTGAAACAAGCATCTTATATCTGGTGGGAATGATCAGAGCTGGTGTAAATTGTGACAATTAATTGAATAACACTGTCAAAAAATCAGAATTTCTTCTAGAAAAAGGTTTTCTGTTAGTGAAATTACTTCTAGACCCAGAGCCTTTTCAAAGAAGAGTAATTTGGTTATTTAAGAGCCATCCATAATCACTTAACAATCAAAGAGGTAGGGGGAATGAGGCCAAACTATGTCAGTTCCTATACATCTTGCTTTACATTCCAGTGCCACCATAGCCTTTTTAATCATATGGAAATAGTTAAAATGATCTTGTCAAGACTGTTGGTGCCACAAAATGGAGAGAATGACTGATAACAGTCCCATTGAAAGACTAATTTTCTGCTTGCATTGGTGTTTTCCAGGTAGTTCATGTCAAACAAAATAAAAATCCTTGTGTTTTTGACAAATAAATCGTTATAGTATTATACTTGCATATTTTGCTTGTATCAGCTGAGCATTTGACCCTCAGAAGATCATAGGTCAAGTGTTACATTATTCTGTTTGTTTAAATATTTGCAGAAGAACATGAACAGATTCTTTCAACTAAGAATGTTTTATAACTAAGACCCTTTTCAAGGAAAGGTTTCAGAGTTAATAATTGCAAAATAATCTGTACAGCTCTACCTGCACATTTTGGCCTGCATTTTGCAAAGATACACATACATGAGGGCCTTCTTACAGCAGTGTAAAGTACATTTTAAAGTCTTTGAACATTTGGGACTTCTGATACTATGAGGATTAAAGTTTTATAAATACCTAAAACAGATTAAGAATGTGAGAAGTAGAGAGAGAAGAAAAACAGGTTTTACCGTCAAAGGCCATTCTCCTGAGAGACCTTTTTCTTCCCTTTTTTTTTTTGCTAATGCTATCATGAAGTGATTTTTTTTTAATTAACATCTAGAAGTGACATGACAAACACCTGACATACAGACACACAGTGTCAAGATGTGTATCTGTTTATAAAGCAGGAGCGATGTCAATGTAGGAGAGACAGTGCACAAGCTATTTCAAAAGCACAATAAAATATATTTCAAGAACATATATAATAAAAGAACTCATTCAAAGGGACTGATTTGCTTAGGATACATAGCTAGCTCAATAGATTCAGAATGACTGGACAATGCAGGTTGAAAATGAATTCTGATTGAAACCTCAGGAGGTTTCCAGTCCAACCTTCTGCTCAAAGCAGGGCCAGCTCTGAGTTCAGACCAGGCTGCTCAGGGTTTTGCCCAGTCAAGTCTTGAAAGCCTGCAGGGATGGGGATGGCACAGCCTCTCCAGGCAGTCTGCTCCATTGTCTGGCTGTCTCTCTTCTTTAAACTTATGTTATTTCTCACTCTCCCATCCTGCACCACCATCAGGAGTCCAGCATTTGTTCTTCATTGACCCCTTGTAGGCAATGAGAGGACTCTTAGGTGTCCCCAAAGCCATCTCTTGTCCAGACTAAGCCAGTCTGGCTATTCCAGCCCCTTCTCATGAGTCTAGAGCTCCAGGCTCCACCACTGTTAATCTATCTTTTCTATCCCAGGAAACCCCAGACCAGTTGCATTACCCTAAATGTGGTATAACAGCTGCTGAGTGAAGGGACAGAAACCCTTCCCTTGATCAGGCTGCTTTCCTGTCCATGCAGCCCAGGGTCCTGTTGGCCATCCTCGTCATCAAGGCACACCCCTGGTTCATGTACAGCCTGCTGCCTGCAGCGTTCCAGAGCTCCCAGGGCCTTTCCTGCAGAGCTGCTCTCTGATGAGTCCATCCCCAGCCTATATCAGAATTCAATGCTCTTCATTCTCAGGTGCAGGACTTTGCAGTTGTCCCCACTGAATTTCATAAGGTTTCTTGTCTGTCCTTTCCTTCAGCCTCTCAGTCTCCCCTATGACAATAGCCCTGCCTTTGAGCATGAAGCCAGCATAAATGACATCCACTGCTCTCTCCCCATCCACAGATCCTGTCATTTTATCATAACAGGCAGTCGAGTTATTCTTGGTAAATCCACACTGGCTGTTTTTGATCACCTTCTTCTCCATGTGCCCATCTCAGTGCTCCAACAGGACTCGCTCCATGATTTGCCAGGGACTAAAGTGAGGCTGACTGGCCTGTTGCTCCCTGGATCCCTGTATCACCCTTTTGCCCTTTCTTGAAGGCCAGCATTTGCCTGTTTCCAAACATCAGGGCCCTCCCCCACCTCCACAACCTCTCAAAATGAGAGATCAGCCTAGCAAAGGACACCAGTAAGTCTCCCAGCACCCAGTGAGGAAAGTAGTCAGTCCCTATGAACTTGTCAACTTCCCCCAGGCTTCCTTAAGTTCCCTGAGTTGATCCTCACCTGTTTCTGGTGCTTCTGCTCCTCCCTGCCCCTGCTTCATACACGGAGACTGGGAGACCTTGCTGGTGAAGACTGGCTCAAAGCAGGCATCAGCCTTACCTGTTTTGCTGTCACTAATTCACCCCCTCACGTCTCCAGTACTGCAGCAGTCCTGCACTTTCATTGCTCAACCTTTTACTACTGATGTAGCAGCAGAAGCTCTTCTTGTTGCCCTTGTCATGCAGGTGTCACTTGAGGTGAGCTTTGGCTTTCCTGCCACCATCTCTACATACCCAGTGAAGCCAATACAGAGAGACAATACCTCTGCTGGGTGATTCACCATCCGTTGCCACTTCGGCTTGTGTGTAAGCTTTGATGAATACTTGGCTGTACACAAACTAGTAATAACTAAGCATTTAGCTGCCCTGTGCCTCAGTTTCCTTGTTGAAATTCATCCACTAACTCCAATGCATCAGCCAGGCTTTGCTAAATCCCTGATCCTACACATGTCCTGTGTCACCATGCAGGGACCTAGGGTCTGAGCCACCTTGTGCGCCCCATGACAAGCCCAGGTGCTTCATCT
The DNA here is from genome assembly GCA_013401135.1 of Cettia cetti. NCBI lineage: Eukaryota > Metazoa > Chordata > Aves > Passeriformes > Sylviidae > Cettia > Cettia cetti. The sequence goes on along the minus strand of VZUI01045603.1, from coordinate 54,191 downwards.
CCTGGCTGATACTGAAGGCGAGAGGGCTGCCAGCAGACCACTGCAGTCACATCCTCCTCCGTTCATCACGCAGCGATGTTACCGAACTGACCTACTTTCCCCATCCGCCCACGGAAGGCTAATCCTGTTTAGCATTGCTGGAAGGGGACAGGCACGCGGAGAAGTGCTCTGAGTTATACAGATGGCAGTCTTTGCTGATTAATGTTAGTTTAATTTGTTTGCCTTTCTGTTTCCAGCCGTGCGAGGGGAGAGCAGAGCAGCGGTCGAATGTGGGGATTCACAGCCTGTTCACTAAAGTCTGAATGGCTTTAGTCATTCAGTAGTAATAATAGCAGTGAGGAAGATAACGAGCGTGTATGTACTGATCTTCATCAGCGATCCAAACACTGCACAAAACTTTACACACTGCTCACAAGCCGGAGATAAAAGATGCCTCTCACTGTGGCCACAGTCCAGCATGGCATTGCTGACGTCAGCTGTCTCACTCCTGACTTAAACTGAAGTGAATCACACCACATCTACAGAGGGATCGCAGGCTGAACACCCCAAAATTCAGCTGGCACCAGGGTGGAGAGGGCAAGCTGTCTAACACATGGCAATTGGTCAAGGTTTCTGACATGTGGAAAATCATACCCCTTTCCACTAACTGGAGATAATGTAAAGAATAACACCAGAATATGCTCTGAGCCTTTATTTCTGTTCATCATGATCTCTTAATATGCAGCTCTATTACCTGTGAGCATCTTCCTATCATCCCCAGTTCAGAAGAGGTGAGCATAAATTTCTGTCAAATTTCATTATTTTTACTGTCCACATGTGGATTGTTTTTAATGTCTGTGTGCTTTAGGCCTGTTACCATCCAAAGATTCATTGTACACATATGTATGAAACATGAAACAGCCCCTGAGGTTCATGAAGTCCAGTATTTTCTCAAAAAGTTTCCTTCTTTTCTTTTTTTATAGGCCTCTAAATGTCCTCTCTAGTGTAAACCAAATGTAGTAACCTACTGAATGCAGGAAGACCTCGCTATACACTGTGAGGCAAAAACTCTAAAGCTGGATACTTTATGATGCTTCTGGATTTTTCCTTTACTCCTAAAAACAGTAATTCCCATAACAATCTCAGCATGCCATGACCCATGCTGACTCCAGATTACCATTCTCCCACTAAAAAGCAACATATCTTTCTTATATAACCATGTATATCATCAGGAAAGTGAATTTTTACTATCTTAAGTTTTCTAAAGGCTAGCCTGTTCACATTTTGATAAATCAATTTTTATTGCTATGGTTGTGAATGTGTTGTATTTAATTATGGACCCAAACATGTTTTTCTAACAGTTCATAGGTTTATATCTGAAAAAAGAGAACAGAGTAGTACAATCCAGTTTGATGTATCTATGAATCTGTTGATTTGTTCTGATTTGTGTTTGTACAAAGCCTTCTGTTGTGTGTTCACACTGTATCCTTCCTGGTGGGATATTGAAGTGCTTCTTCCATGTTACAGAAACTTGGAACGAGGTACTTTAAAAGGTCAGGTGGTCACTTCTTGCTTGTCACTCTGTGACCTTTCCTCCTGTTTCCCGTTTGCTGATCTTTCTCTTTGCCTTCCAGCAGGGCTTGGAAGGGAAATACTTCACTTGGTATTGTGATTCATTTCAGAGCTCTGCTTAGCTGAGGGGAAGCCGGTGGAGTTCTTAGCCACAGTGGTTTTCCCCAGGGTGGGCAAGTCCCATCTAACCCATGCTGTGGAACACCCTTGGGATGATGCCATTGACCAACCACAGTGCCCATCAGACCTAGTTCATCATCCCTGGGCAGTGATGCCAGCACAGTGACCAAGCTACACTGTCCCCTGTGCTAGTGGCTGCCTTGAAACTATGCCCCTGGATCATGCCTGGAGCCTCTACTCTCTTTTGGTGCCTTCTTCCTATGTATTGGATCCACTCACTAAGCACAGGATGCCATGTGTGGCTGGATCTGGCCTTTGAATCCTGAACCCCATCAAGCATACCCATCTGCCTTCTGTATTACACTGACCTCTGCTAACAGCCTTTTCCTCCCCTTCCAAGAGGGGATGGGAGAGCAGATCCCTGTTGAGGCAGAACAGGAGCAGTGCTGAGCAGAGATGAGCCCTGGAGGCTGCACAATGTGTCTGGAAGGCATGGGAGCATCTCTGCCCTACACCGTGTTGCTGTGCTCCTTCCTCCTTCACAAAGATAGCAGTTGTTGGGAAGGGTCAGCCCAGAGGTCAGAGGGATAGTTCAAAGTATTTCATCCCAGCATCCCTGTTTTCCATACAGCCCTTGCCCGTCCCCTGTCTTTGAGAGGATTGTTCTCCGAGTACAATATCATCATCTTTAATTAGGATTGGTTGTATTGTACCAGCATCCCAAGTGGTCTGAGGGTGAGGTGTGAGGCTCAGGTATGTCTGCAGTTGGTGGGAGCACCCCTCTCCCCAGGGCTGACCATACCTGTACAGGACCAGTGGTAGAATACCCAGGCAGACCTAGGGGGGTGATGGAGGCAGATACCCCACCTTGCCAGAGAGGGAAGAGGAGGAAAAGCCCAGTCTTTTCCTTAAGCTGCCAAATGTAGGGGCCAGGGAAGCACAAACACTGTGATTTCTCACAAAGGTCCCCCAGACACATCTCAGGACCTCTGAAAGAAATTTACATTTCTGATTTAATTCAGCCGAGTTAAATGAATATCATTAAAAGTTCTTGATAAATATCAGGCTTTTTTGTAAGAACTATTAGCTGGCCTTGTGGCAACTTAGTGGGAAATCAACAACTGATTACCTACATTTGAGTGTCTGCAGCATAATCCTATGAGCAGTAGGGCAAGAAGGAGTGAAACCAACCTCACCAGCCCAGAAAAGTAGTAGCTTAGCTCAATAAATAACATGTTTCTAGCACAGGATAAGGTGATCCGTGCAGATGATTTTTTTATAGTGCAAGCTCTGTGTCCACTGGGAATAGACTGTATCAAAATAAACATGTGCAACCTTTCTTCTGGAGAGTCCCTGGAGTGAGCTGGCACTCTGCCTTAATTACTTCTTTCCCAAGCAACTATTCATTGTATGAATGAATGTGAGGGGGATGTTTGTGTTATAATTCTCCATCTGATAACTAAGCTGGGGTTGCATGGTTAACAGTTTTAGCCAGTCTTTTGTTTTCAAAATGCCATTCTTCCCTACTTGTGGATATGCATCTTTCTGTGTGTTTGTTTGAGTACCTCCCTGATGGGAGTATGTGAGCTTTCTCCTCCTTGTTCCAAGTAGTTCCCATCTTTTTGAGTGATAGTCTTCCCTCCTTAAAGATAATGATGATACTAATGAAGCTCCAAATGTAACTGCCACTGTTAAATACTCTGCCAGCAGGAGTTACATCATGTGATGCTCTTACCTAAAGGTTTACAAATTCCCTTTGTTATAATTAAAGGATTCTCCACATTTTGAGAAATACTTGTGCCACTTGCTTTTTTATGTCACTCCTTTGCAGGGGAGCTGTGGCACAGAGCTTTGGTATTTACTGCCTGCCTCTTTCCTTGCAATGAGTCAGAATTTTCTCCTAAACCAAGAGACAATAGGTTTCCAGTTTGCAGTTTAGGACCTTCACAGCTGAGGGATTGGGAGGATAGCATAAAGCAAGCAAGTTGCACTAAGCACATCCCTAAGCTCCGTGCTGTGGGTTCTGTGAAGGTGTAAGGAGATGGCTCTGGTGGGGCTCTGGAGAGGGATGGCAATACCAGCTTGCAGCAGCTGTATACTCTGATGTATCTATTTTACTGAGAGCAGTTTTAATTTCATATGGTACATATGTACTAGCAAACCCTGTTAGCAATGCTTGTGATGCTCTAGAGATTTTGCCATGTGAGCAAACAGAAACAAAATGACAATTAGATATTGTCTCACGCTAGCAACAGCACAGCAGGTCCAGAATTTCATGTCAATCAGTGAGAAACCTTGTTTACTGGAAGCTGGCCATGAATTGCATTACAGATCTAGCCAAATCCTTGGCAGAACAGACCAGTTAGATCTGTTCCTCTCTCTCAAGAGTAGAGGCTTCCTGGCAGTGTAATTTCTTGATGGTTTATGGGGTACTGCTGTAGGAAGCCCCCATCCATTAGGTGCATTGTACTTCTCAAAAGAGAGCAACTCTGATGGCTGAGCAACACTGATGCTGTCTCATCCACCTCCATCCTTCCTTACAGCCACTCAGCACACTTGTTCATACATTCCTGTTTTCTATTGGGCATCTATTACAGCCAGAGGAAGACCTTTAGGGATTCAGGGTGAGCGTCTTCTGCTGCTGATACTGCCCCATTTTGATTGTCATACCCTAGATTCAACAAGTGTGCTTGCAACAGAACATGCTGTGCTGCGCTGTGCTGCGCTGTGCTGCGCTGTGCTGTGGGGATGGTAGGACACTGGAACAGGTTGCCCGGGGAGGTTATGGATGTCCCAGTCCTGGTAGTGTTCAATGCCAGGTGGTAAAGCCTTGAGCAACCTGGTCTAGTGAAAGGTGTCCTCCCACTATTGAGACTAGATGATCTTTATGGTCCCTTCCTACCCCCTAACATCCTGTGATTCTATGATTTTGAGCAAAGGTTTGGCAAAGAAACACTGCAAAATCCTAAATGCTAATCCCGCTATTTTAACAATGACTTCTGTACTCTTGAATAGCATAGGTTGCAATAAGTGAGCAAATAACAACAAAACACAATGAATATTGTCACTACATTTTTAGTTTTAATTATTTGAAAACACAGTGATTGGGATAACAGTTTCATTACGGGACTAAGCAAATAAACACTTAAAATATATGTAAAACATGGGTTAATAAAAATATTAATTATGATATGGCTGACTTGCAAGTCAAAAGTCATGGCTGAGTTAGGCTGTTTTGCAGGTCAAAACAAATATCTGAAAAAAATCTAAAAACTACATGATATTATTTGTTATTTTGTTCTGTATAATGGAATTCAGCAATTTAAATTTACCAGTTTTGACTAAAAAAAGTAGTCCCTTGGCCCTCATATTTCTTGCTGATCCTTCATCAAAGAGCAGAATGCCAGTATGTAGTAGCTTTACCCTTCAATCAGTGACCAGTGGCTCTAATTCCTCATAACTCATTTGATAAAAAGTTATGGGGTAGTTTTGTGTTCTTAGCTGAGTAGTTGAGTAATGACCAGATAGAATTTTGCTGTAAGAGAACTAGTAACAAAATCGCTGTTTTTACTATTGTTATGTTTTCACTTTGGTTTTTCTTATAAAATGTTCTTTAAACAGGCAAATGTATGTGTGACTCATATGTGGAAAATAACATGGGCTTAAATAAAGCCTAGCAATTAACTTCCTTCCTCCTCCTCCTTTCCAATTTTATTCATATCTTACATGTTGAGGACTCATTATATGAGCAACATTGCTCAAAAGGAGTGTTATCATTGCCTGTCATTACATCACTGCTTTGAAAATGAGGCTTTGACAATATCCAATGGCATTGTGCTGCTGTTTCAGAAAATATTTGTGTGGAATGCAGCAGCACATGGATTTTGTACCCAAAAGGGCTGCCAAGTGCCATAAGAGGTTCAGTAGCCCAGGGCTTCCTTCTTGGGCTGAAGGGGTTACAGATCAAGCATCACTTTCTCATAAGGTCACGCAACAAAGGAGGGTGGGCCATGAGCTAGTGACAGGAGTTTCTGAGGCACTCAGCCTTCAGCTGGGCTGCTTTTGTATTTTTCCCTTTGCCTTGCCTACACAAATTTACTTAATTTACCGAATTTACCCTTTTCTCCTTACAGCTCACACTGCTGGAGCAATTGAACTACAAAGCTGAGGTCACAACATTTTGGTGAAGATTAGCAAAAATGATGGGGATGTGCCAGTCCCCATGCTTGGTGCCAGCATGGCTGGGCAGGTGGCCTGACTGGGCTGCAAGAAGGTTTTTCCAATATTGCTTAGGCAGTGGGATTTATAAGGGTACTTTGAATTTGAGATGTAATTCAGTAGAGTTACTACCATCTCTTTTGGCTCTGGGTCAGGATCCACAGAGGAGGATGAAAAGCTTCCCAGTGGAAGAGCAGCCTGAGAAGTCAAAGGCATCAGTGATGCTGGCTCTTGCACTGAAGATGGTTTTGGTGGAAACATGAGGGCAATGAAAATGCTTTTCAGCTTGAGCAGACCCCAGGCTCATGCAGCCTACAAGTTTGCAGAGAGTAACCTCCACACCAAAAAATCCCCAAGAAGTGTTTTTGCACTGTGCTGGTGCACCACGTGGTGCCTGGGAGCCTTGATCCCTGGCTAGAGACCCTAAGGCTAGTATAATGCTCAGGTAATAACATTACCCACAATGGATATTTCCTAAAATCAAGGACTGTGGCATAGAGCACTGCTGACACATTTATCTGACCTGGATATCATCACTGTGTTATTAAATTCAAATAGAGTGACTATGAGATTAACCTGCAAATAGAGCTAACAAAATGACAATTCATAATGATTCTTGCATTCCTTCAACAGGAAAAACTGCTTAGACAATCTAATGGATGAGGATGAGAAAGACAGGGCAAAGAGGTGAGTATCTTAACTCTCTGTGATGAGCTTGATACTGTTTGTTGCTGCAGAAGCTGTTTTATCCACAATCAATTAATCAAAGAGCAAGAGAGTAAAATACAGTCAAACACAGCTTGAAAAACTGCCATCTCACAGACTCCTACTCCAGGCTGCACTGTGAGAAGAAAATAATCTAGCAATGTTTCCTGTGGAAAATGTTTAAAAAGCCAAGGCATTGATCGTTTTCTTCACATTACTGCAGAACATCAGAACTGAAGCACCAACAACATACTTCTGCCACTATAATACATCATCTGAGCTTCCAGAGTGTACAAAAATGTTGTGGTTTTTTTTTTTCTTTAAATACATTTTGCAAAAGAAAATGAACTGAAAGAGTGGATTTTTTTCCCTATTACGATGGTCATTTATTCATCAATGCCTATCTCAGAGCAATGAAAACATCCAGAAGTTACCTTCGGAGCAGAGAAAGACCATGAAAAGTCAGCCTTAAACTGGCACAAACCTATATTCACATACAGTCTGTACTCCATTGAGTCCTGGTTGGTGGGAATTCATTGTGAACCCTTTGTTGGGAGAGAAAAGGTGTATTTCAAGGCAGAAGACCTGTGGCAGTGAAACTCTTAATAACTATCAGAGCTGACCAGCATCTGCAGAAAAGCAGTTTGGAAGCATTCGAGGTTATCAATGCCTCAGCCTGCAGTTTAATTACTTTAGAGAGAGCCAGAGGTTGCCCACATTTTTCCCCTTGGTTCCCTCTAATGAGAGTATTTCCAGTCCAGGCACAAGCAGTTGATCCAGTTTCATCTCTTTTGATTCCTTCTCTGCTTCTTTCCCTCCCCGCAGCTTTGTCTCACCAATATAGGTCAGCACACACTGCAGCCAGGCTCAGCTGTTCCCCTTTGCTTCCTTTCAGAGGGTGCAGAAAGGAGCCCACCTTGCAGCACTGTTTTCACCTGCTGAAGGCCTGATCATCCTCAAGATATTTGTGTGCTAATTTTTTAGTGAAAAAAAAAGAAACATTAAATGGATGCATATATTAAAAATATAGGATAACGTATCCTCACTATCGGCAATTGTCATCACCATCTGGTATGGTTTTCATGCCGTTTGTTCCCAGAAGGAATTTTTGTCATACCCTGGGGCAGGCCTCTATCAGGGTGAATAAAAAAGTTATATCTTTAAAAATTAAAAAAAGAAACTGCTTCTTCAAATTGTAATTTAAGTTTATTTTGTTTTTTAGAAATAAAACTAAAGTTGAAATCAAGTTTGAAATCATGAAATGCTTCAGGAAGATCGAAAATTAATACATTATACTGAAATGGTTCCGATTCATTTGAAAGTTACAGGTTTTCTTCCAGAGAGAGTCAAACTTAGGAGAAGCTATTTGATGAATGTTTTGCTGCTGGATCTTGTAAACTAAGGACTCTCACCTGTCCTGTACCACAAGGAAAATGCTTTTTGTTTCTTCTATTTGCTATAAGGATTGGGTCCCTCAGGGCTGAGAAACACCAGAGGTGATTAAGAAGCCCAGGAAAATGTTCTCTCCTTTTATTTTCTCTGTTAAAAGTAGGTGATACTGAAAATTTCTGGACCTAGTTTTTGGGATGGACTCAAGCCAGAAGCTGAGTTTCTCAGGTTAGGTGTGTGTAGAGATACACATACACACCATGTATATCTGCAGCAATTTATTAATCACTTACAGGTTCTATTACACAGACATGAAAAATCCATCCTCTCCTGAGAGGAGGCATTTGCACTCCCACCCATGTGCCAGGTGTTTAGTATTTGTCCAAGATATATAACTCTTCCTTCAGGGAGAGCACTGGTTAAATTGAGCCCTGTTCTGCCTTGCCTGACTCCCTAATGCACAACTTCACTCCAAAAACCTGAGGACTAAAATGTGGATATGATGGCACCACACTTGGGAGCATTGAAGGCCTGTGTGAGGTTTTCTGATCTTCTGACATCAGAAGCCATAGTTTCATTTTCAGTTCTTTGATGTTAGATGAGGTTTATTTTGGTTATGGAGATTTATTAATTCTAAACAAAAGGTGTGCTTTGTGCACTTTTTTTCTATTTGCTCTTCTTTCAGTTTGCTTTTATAGTATATAATTTTAAAATACTTTTCTTGCAATTCAGTTGAATTCCAAATTCCAACCAAAACCAGCTTGAAGTGAACCATGAGAAAGTGCTTAATCATGAAGACCTGCCATTTTCCACTGAAATAAAAAGTAATTTTAAGAATCTGAATGAAGGTATGTGGTACAGTTACTTGCATTGATGCATATATAACACACTCCACTGGACAGCTAGAAGAAATCTGAAATTTAGTGTAAAGTCACATTTCATTGTAAGTTAGCAAAACGTAGCATCTACAAGTCAGTCAGTATCTATCTGTTTAAGACAACAAGCAGCATATATGTAAGCAAATAAAAATGGCTGTTAAATTGTTGATTTTGATCATTCTGAATTCAGGCTGTTCTGTATTACCTTTTGCTGTATTCACTGGAATTCCTGATTTTATTTATATTGTGTCTCCTCTTTCCCCTTGAATATGCTGTAATCTTTGTGGAGTAGCAGGGAGGGAGGAGAACTGGGCTAAGTAGTATGGAATTAAGACAGAGGTTGTTTGGGCTTACTGTAATTGTATGCCCTAGCAGTGAAGTAAGTAAGGCTAGGAAATAATCTTCAAAGGGAAATGATGAAAACTATCTTGCTTCATGCATTTATAACTGTACTAAACAAAGTATTTTCAACTTTGCAGGGATAGTTTTTATCATTTTTTTCCAATCTTTTCTCATTTTTTTCCTTTTCAAAACTTTACTGTGATCATCGATTCATATCTTGGTAGAGTTATTTCCACTAGAGGAGTTTTTATATTTCCTTTGTGAATAAAATGTCAAGTGTTAAAAATAGATACTTTATATTCCTGTCAAGGCTTTTTTCTTTTTCTTTTTTTTTTTAATGCAACACATTCCCTACTAACAGTTGGTGGTTTATTTTATTTTCAGGGAAATCTGAATTCTTTAAGCTTAAAATGAACTGAGGATTGAATTATGAGGAAGTAAAATGCTGATATTCTTAACGTTGCCTGGAACTGTAGAGAAATAGGATAAGGCTGGAGCTTTTCACATCTTGTTCTGACAGCCTTTTGCAGTGTAATAAGAGCAAGCTGAAATCAGGCAGTATCCACCCAATCTCTTGTGTTCAAAGCTGTAAAATAATCAAGCATTGGCTTCTATCCAGTGTCTCTCCAAGTGTGTTCAGGGCTGAGAGGAAGACAAACAAAAATTACCCCTCTGTCAGTAGTAACATCCAGAAGCCTCTGTAGTGATTTCTCTGCTGAAAATGTTTATTACCATCCTGGTCCTCACAGGAGATGTAGATGCTGGGCTAAATTCTGCTCTAATTTTCAGCATTGTGCATCCAGAACTGCTTTGAGGCACAGCAGAGTTAGCTGGGACTGAGAAACTCAGAGTGAGAACTGGCCTCTTGGCTTTTCTTTCTCATCTACATGTAACCAGATTTTTAGATCTTTGCGTAATTGGCAAGGCAAATCTCGTCTGCATGAGGACTTTTCAGAAGAACAGACAAACTTACTGGACTATACTTATTTCTATTTCCACATGGATACAGAAGTGCAGGTGATAAGCTCCAAGTCAAACAGTTGTCATATTCACGAGAACACATCAGAAAAAGCGCGTGTACAAATCGATATAGAAAAAACCAAAGTGCGCATGCTGAAAAGATTATCAACAGCCTTAATGACGGTATTATGATGCTGCCAAAACACCCCAAATGAAATCAGATCCTTTCTTCCTTTGAGCTCTTGAAACACAGCAGCAGAAGCAGGCTCTCTCTGAGAAATCTGCAAGCTAAACAGATGAGACTGGTGAAGAAAGCCACAGAGTCTTGGATTTAAACCTAGAGACCTGGGGCACGGACACTCATTTTCCCAGTGGCACACAGAGATTAAGGGCAAGCACTGCTGGCACTTCCAGGACCCCAAACCTGGCAATGCATCCCAGCTTCAGACTCAATCCATGCTGATGCTATCTCTCCTGCTTGTCCTTGTGACCTTGGAAAGGAGACTGAACTAAGTGGCATACAATCCAGATGGGAGCTGCAGCAACTTAGGTCTTTGATCTTAATGACGGGAAGACAACATCCTGATTCTTCTCTGCCAGCCTGGAGGTAGGCAGAGCAGCTGTGACCAAAGTGGTTAGGTCCTTCTAGATCAACCTAGCTCCAGTGCAACAGCTGCAGAACTGGGGTCCCTCTCTTCTGTTAAGACTGTGCAGATGTGTATGATCCAGTCTCCACTCTTTTTCTTTATGGAAAATTTTACTGTTTTCATAGTATTCCTATTTCTTCTCACTCTGAGTGCCTCCCCAGAGACTGCATGAAATTTTAAGATCCTACATATGTCTGGGAGATGGACAGAGCTCCTTCAACTACAAGCTCAATGCTGCCCTGATAAGCTCAGTCAGCGTGTCCAGAGGCAGCACAGAGGAGTAAGCAGAGCCTCCATCTCCCCACTGGGCACTAAAGGTGGCTCAAAGACAAGAGCAGAAGCTGGAAATGTTGCCTCCTACTTGCTTCTGCAGCTTTGCTGGAGTCCAGTGTCAATCTTCACACGCTGATACATGCAGCAAGCTGATTTTATGTATATACATTGCAAAGAGGCGGTACACGGCCATTTTCATTCTTGGTCTGCTCATCCTTTGTTTCTTTTCCCCTGCCTACAGGGCTTCGCGTAACAAGTCTGAGAAGAAGAGGCGTGATCAATTCAATGTTCTCATCAAAGAGCTCAGCTCCATGCTTCCAGGCAACACTCGCAAAATGGACAAAACTACTGTGCTGGAAAAAGTCATTGGCTTTCTGCAGAAACACAATGGTAAGATTTAGTGTAACTCTTCATGCACTTGCCAGACACTTACTATAATATCCTTTTTCCTTCAGTGATTATCAGAATGGCTCGAGGGACCTAAAAGTGACAACATAAGGTATTTGAGGGGTTTTTCCTATCTCATCAAAAAAGATCATTTGCAGACACTGTCCTGCCCAAATCCATCTCCTTGTTTGCTCATCAGTTGAAGATGACTCTCAGTCTGCTAGAGAAGGGGGCAAATGGCAGCAACAGAGGGAAGGAGGGCAACAGTGCCCTGAAGCACTCATGAAGAAGACAGATGCTTTGAACAAGAGAGATTTGGGAGCAGGAGGAAGATTCCCTTACTCAAAATTTGCGATACTCTGAGCAGAAGAACAAAGCATTCGCCCCAGTTTCTCTGCAGAAAAAATGCAGGGAAGCAATCTGTTCAGCACCCCAGCTCCTCAGTGGACTGTGTAGGACTCAATTTTTCACATAGAGTAGAAAACTCAGACCAGAAAGCGCCCCTGTTTTTGAAGCTGGCATCAGCAAATTGCATCCACAGATAGCTGACATGCTTCACTCAGTTTGCACAAGCAGAAGCTACATCACGTGCACAGCATCCAGTTGTAGTAGTCAAGTTCAGCATCAGAAAGCAGTGAGGTTTGTTGTTTTTTTTTTTAATGTTTGCACCAGTGACAATTAAGTCCCTTAGAAATGTACCTTCACAGAGGGCAGAGGAGATTTCTGACCTTGCTGATCTACTCTCTTTGGTCTAGTTTCCACTCAGAGAGAGAAATGTGCATCAGGAAATGTTCCTGATGCTTTGACACCCACCAGTAGTGGTCAACTGAAATGCTTCTCCCTTATAAATCAGGGCACTGGTTTAAAGTGGAGCTCTCCTGCTCTGTCCCTATGAGGAAGAGGTTTCAGTGAGTGACTGTGGGAAATGCCCCTGGCCCCAGAAAGTAAAAAGGGTTCTCACAAGATGATGCACTATGTTGCCTGGCTTACCTTGGCTCATCCAGCACCTCCCTCATGCACTCTCTGGAGAACTCTGGGTGTAACAGGAAAGACCATTAAAACTCTTATAACTTGCAACAGAATGGAGTCACAAATGTCACTCTTACTGAGGAAGTAATTAAAATGGTTCTGTCATTAGAGTGCAGTTTCTCCTTAAATGAATTTTTACCACAGACAAGATAGAATCATATATTTGTTTAGGTTGGAAAAGACATTTAAGACCAATGAGTCCAACCATTGACCTATGGTTTTGTACAGAAGGAGATGACCAGGACATCTCAAGGTTTAATAGTTATATACACTTTTAAAATACTATAGTAATAACTTAACTTTTTTTTTAGCTGCCCAAGGCAAAGGAAGATGTAAATATGCTCAATTATAAAGCTAAGCAAAGAACAATCACCCAAGATTTGAAATAGGTGTGTAAGTGTAGCTGAAGGTCCAAATAATTTACTCCAAAAGGTGCTTTTCCTTGAAAAACAACTAGGTGAAGGAAAGCTAACAGTCACAAATCTTTCCACAGCAAGTAGGTCAAAATGTGACTGGGGTTTGTGCACTTGCTAAAAAAAGCCAATGGTATCTATTTTTAAACCAGATTAGTACTCACAGAATATGGTACAAAGCATCAACATTTAGAAGTGTTGATTATCCTCAGCGTACTTTGGATTTGGTTTATTGAGTGACATTTCCCTTCTGTCTGGTAGGCTAAACCAAGATTTTAGTCAAAACAGAGGAGGAGGTAAATTTTCAGATCTTTTCCTTCATAAACAGCCTTCTTCGTTATAATCCACAGAATCTCCCAAATCTCAAGTAATTCTCCCAACAGTCACCATTTCATGTACATTGGCTTTTCTAAGCTACAGATCTGCTGAAAGTATCCTATATTCTGAAACTACTTTAAAAAATCTGATGGACTCTTCTTCCTCAGTCTGGTTTTCAAACCTGCGTGTAAAACCATGGGGGCTGTGGAGAGTTGCCGTGCTGCCAGTGACGGCCCCCAGCAGTGCAGAAAGCCAGTTGAATGAGCTGGTGGGAGCAAATGGCTGCATCTCCACTAGTACAGCCTGAACAGAGGCTTCGATCTCTTTCTCAGTGACAAAATGTACAGGCACTCAGAGAAATTTGCTGTCTTTAGTATCATTTATCCATTTGCGTTTCTCGGGCCAGTTTGCCTATGTGCTCCAAATATGTAGCATTGAGTGTTACACGCTCTGGAAGTGTTAATCAACAGGATTAATTAGCAGGAGGTGCTGAAAAGAGAAGACAGTCTGTGCTCACCATCCCTTCACTACTAGAGCTGAGTGAGGGCACACTCCAAGAGAAGCAGAGTGAGCAGCAAACTAAACAAGCTCAAGTTTCTCTAAACTGGAGCTGTCCCCCAGAATCCTGTCTGACTCAGAGCTAACTGAAGTGACTGCTTTCCAAAGGCAAACAGTGCCAACAGCTATCCAGTATGGTCCCCAGTTTCAGTGCAAAACTGTGAGTTGTTATCCTGGTGTGTCTGCACCCCTCCATGGAAAGCCCTCCAGGAGCAAGCCCTCTGCAGGCTCCCGTGGGGTCAGGATTGGACAGCAGTGGGGCAGATCTCCTCTTGGGGCCTTATGGGGTGACAGCACAGAGTACCCTGCTCTCCAGACTGGATTTGGGATGAGATGCTGGTGCTCCATTCCTTCTCCTGGGCTGCCCTGCACTGTGTGGCTGAAGGTAAGGAGAGAGTGATGACAGTAACACCCATGTAAAGCTGCAGCAAATGCTTTTGATTTGCTCTCCTTTTGGAAAACAGAGCAATGGCTCTGCAGTTTGGAGTCACAGCCCTTTGGCGCTCCTCTGAAGGGGCTTTCTTGCTGTTCTGTTTGGCACAGAAGCTATAGGTTGAACCCTCTCTAGCATTCTGATTTTGAAGCTATAAATTGTAAATAGCAATTTGACATGTGCTAATCCTTGCCTTGATTTTAATTTCATGCAAACTGGTTTTATCTTTTGATCAATACCCCAGTAATGCTGTTTGAGGCCAATGGCCTTGTGAATACAGGATCCCACTGAAGTCAGTACAAGCTGACTTGAGTAAAAAATGAGGAAAACATTTCAGGCTTGAAAACTGCAATTTTTGAGTACAAAGGTTATTTCTCTCTTTTCATGGCAACTCATATGTAATATTGCGAGATAGAAGTTAATTTGAATTTTTAAAATGTAAATGTTCTATTTGTCTAGAAGTCTCAGCACAGACAGAGATCTCTGAAATTCAGCAGGACTGGAAACCTTCATTTCTCAGCAATGAAGAATTTACCCAGCTGATGTTGGAGGTAAACATGCGTATATACCTTTCCTAATTTTGTCTAGCACTCATGGAAATGCCCATGCATTTAGAATAAACTGTCATCTGCAGTTCCAAAAGAGATGATTTTGGGAACTGCTGTATTTGACAATCAAGCAGAGCTGTCACTGGGATTAAAGTACCCACTTGTTGCTCTTCCCTCTCAGCTGTACCAGTGTGCTGTGCTGCCACAGCCTGCAAAACTGTGCAGCAACTCCCAAGAAAAGCAGTTCAGGGCAAAGATTCAAATCACTGGTTATGTATTTTTTTTTACAAACAGATGTGAGGTAAAGGGCACATGGCCATTTTTCTCCTGTTCTTGGAAGGCGTTATTAGCATCTAATATTTATGCAAGACTAGCACCTGAAACGCAGTGAAGTCGCATCCCTCTAGTGCTAGGTGCTGAACAAGCAGGTAAAGCCTGACAGCTCCTCTTGGCTTGATAGAGTTGGAACTTCCACTCTGATTTTCAAGGCCCTTATCAAACACTTCTTATTCTAGCCTTTTGCAATCGTAGTTTTTAAGTTATAGCATAAGTTCTTTTAGTGCTAGCTGGGATTTGAAGGAAGGCGACTCAATGGTGTTTATGTAGATTCAAAATGAAAAGCAAATGAGTTGCTAGAATGCATTTTTCTCTCTCAGTAACAGCTAGAACTGCCTTTAGCAAGGGTCTTCTCCTGTACTAAACACATGGATGTTGCATAGCCCCACAGTGTCTTTTGAGAACAAGCTTCTTGTCCTCCCACAAATGATGTGAACATGGCACATGATCCAGGCTCTGGTGGTGGGCAGGGAAGGATGTTGGGGAACAACATCACCACCAAGGAGTGGCATAAATCTGGGGCACATTGCTGGCTCCCAGGGGCTGGCAGTCCTTTGGCCATTGCAATTTGTTGTGATGAGACTCCCCCGGACCAGTTTTATGAGATACTTTGCTCCTATTGCTCTGACAACCACCCATTTCCATCTCTGTGCACAGGAACTTAACACATATAACTCCTTCAGTCTGCACTGAAATATGTCCCTCAGATAGCAATAAATTGACTGTTGTTTTGACAGGCTGGGCCTTTGTTGATTCTACTTGTATGCTACACAATTTTAGATTAAAACAATCACTTTTGGTTTCCCAGCTTATAAATCACCACTTTGCTACTGTGATTTTCCATGCCCTTCAAGATAACATTGGGTATTGGGATGTCCTGTTGTGCCAAATGTTCATCATTCCCTGCTATTTTGCCTTTCTACTAATCTTATTTTATTAGCATTTGGACAAGACTGCTTGAAGTTTTTCCCATCCTGTTATTAAAAGATGAGAAGGGTTTTTTCCAAGCACTAATTCAAAAGACTCAAGGCATAATTGACTGCAGTAATATATCAGCTTTCCTGAAAATGGCCTTTTCTTACCACATTGAAAAGGCTGTCACCAAATTACAATGGGCATTAGGCTCTGTTTGTCTGTCTAGGACTGATGCAAAAGAAAAACCTTTGAAGAGGAAAATACTCTCTTAATGTTGGAATGTCCAGTTGCAAGTAAATAAAAACAGAGTTATGCACACATTAACTTGATTTTACCACAGAGTTCTGATATGAGTCACTGTGTGTAATTTGCATTGGATATGAAATAAAGACTTGATTTTTAAAAAACTAACAACCTTCACCATAGTAACATGCACGATCCAACTGCCTTGTAAAACCACTGCTCTCTTCTATGGGTTAACAGCTATCATGTTTTTTTAGAAAACAGCTTGAATGTACTGCACTAAAGAAAAACATATTCTCTGCACCTAGATTAACAAAATCAAACTAACTATAGCAGCTGGAGGGTTTTCAGAGATGCTAAACACACTCTTCTACTGGGGTATAAGTTATTGACTTGCTTTTCAAAAGATTGAAGCACCAGCAGATTCCCATTGACTTAAATAGTTGTGGGTGCTCAGCATTCTCTAGAAAATGGAACATATGTTTGTGTCTTTATTCAAGGCTTTGTGTTTTCCTTTTTTTTTTTTTTTTTTTTTAACAATTAGCATTTTCCAGTGTTCTCAGAATTCTTTCCCTTATTGAAGCCAGCGGGGGGAAGGATGTGCTGTGACTTACACTGTGGCTTACAAGATCAACTGCAAGTCTGGCTTGGAGGCAGGCCTGGATTTGTGGTATGGTTTTGTAATGCCGTGGCTCTCTGATCAGGCTGTTTGCAGTACACCTGTCTCCTGAGCAGGTATGGCCACTGGAGTATAGTCAAACCCTGCTCTGATTCAGTCATGCTTGCAGTGCCTTTGCTGCTCAAATACTGCTGGCAATGCTGACTCCAGAACATCAGGGAACTGACAGGAAGGACCCAGACTTGCTCCACTTGAAGGTGGGAGCCTCACCAGTGGCTCCCTAATGACAATGGGAAGGTTTTAATATATTCTGTGAGTACTTACTGTTGTGTCTTAATTTTTTGAGATGTTCTCCTTAGGGTGATCTAAAGATCATCTAGCTTTACTCCACTCTGAGGAGAATCCTCCAAAAAATTAAGTTAATCTTGCCTCAGATCACAAAATCTACCTAGGTTTAATTTTGAACAAAACTTAGCTCAAAACTTGGCAGCTCAGACTAAAGAAGAGACTCATTTTGAAGGTGAATTTGCTCCTGTGCAGAGAGTGGGGATAAGGCTGACATTTCCCTTCAGTATTAGGAGTGAAGGGGCTTACCACAAATGGGACGAAAGTGAGGAAGAAACTCTGCAGAAGGGTGAATTTCTCTTGGAATGAGTAATCTAATACCATGACCTTTAAAATAAATCACTCAATTAAAACTCAGGCTAAGGATTACTTGATCATTTGCATTGCTTTTACTTACATGAAAGCCCAGTAATATACAATGTTACATTAATACAAACTGAGATTTATGGGGTTTGCAGAGAAGTACCATTTTGAGATAGGACCGCATCCTTTCATCGTCCTTTGATATTTACACAGAGCTCAAATGTTCATTTTAATAACTTCCAAGGGATCCAGTCTTAGTCATTTTGCATTATTAAAATGTGTGATTAATTTAAAAACTGAGACATGAAATGTTCCTGTGAGCCCTTTGTTGCTTCAATAGTAGGTTTTACTAGACTACAAAGAGTCTTGTAAAAGTTAAATCAGACTGTAAAATCAGAGAATTACTGTTCTGCAACTTGAGATAACATTCCTACAACTGGGTAACAATATGGTGCCAAAGTTAAACTGTTTTGATCATCACATGATGAGATGTCCTGTTTACACCACTCATTCCTATTAAAGCACTCTTGACTTCTCTGTTTTCCTTAGGCATTAGATGGCTTCATTATAGCAGTAACCACAGGTGGAAGCATCATCTATGTGTCTGACAGCATCACACCTCTTCTAGGGCATTTACCGGTGAGTAATTCTGGCACTGGCTTTTCTACTACACATTGTAGAATTGGGCACTGCACTTTTAGAAACAGATGTAAAATGGTGCTAGGGGTGGTGTTTTCCTGAAAATTTGGTGAAGGAGTTGTCCCTGCATAGTGCTGGCTGCTGCTGCTGTTCAGCTCTGCACTCTCTCTGTCTGATTCATACCCTTCAGGATTTTGTTGCTATGAGGCACTTCAGCTTGAATGGAAAAAGCTCTGCAGGAATAGTGTGGCCAGGGAGGGACAGGGTGACCTGGCTGATCTTTTCCATCTCTGATTTCTAAGCAAGCAGAGAATAGCACCAGTGCTGCTGGCAGCCCAGTGAGGAGCTTGTTAAGGGCCTTGTTCTGCTCCCAGGGAGGTAAAGGACAAAACCTCCCTTGAATCTGGAGTTAGCTGGAGGCTGCTGAGAAGCTCTCCGTGCAGCTCCGCTGTGCTTTCCCGAGGGGAGTGCATGGTGCTCCCAGGAGGTTCTGGTGGAGCCGATGCTGGGTGCACCCCTACACCAGTCCAGTCCATGCTCCAGCACATTCAGCTTCTTTTATCTGTGTGCTGCTCCAGGAGACACTCCCGTGTGCATTGGCTTGGGCTGGAGGAGCAGGGGTGAGGGAATGCTCCAAACCCTGCTCCTGTTGCTAAGGCTGCTCTAGGAGAAATGGCACAATAACTACGGATTAATCCTCACGCTCATTTTCAGTATCCCGGTCTCAAATAAATACATGCCCAGGAGAAAAAATCAGCTGCCAAATCATTATTGTGCTACCTACCCCCTGCCATGTTCTTAAGAAAATTACAATTCTCCTTCTCTCATTTAGTTTTCACCAAATATGTGTTATGTTTTCCACCCAGACAAATATATTTCACAACACTACCTTGCTGGAATAGGAACAAAAATTACTTTCTTCTGAGACAAAAGGAAAGAGCAGCTCCTGGTAAATGCAAAAATATTGCTGTGCAACAAGAGATTGAACAGAGTCTATCTATTTCAGTTTTCTTTTGTCCTCAGCAGTTTAGAAGACCAGTATTTGACTATTTTCTGATATTTGCCTCACTCCCAGGGTGGGGAGAGCTCTGTCCTACACACAGGGTTTTCATACACTTACTGATTTCCCTGGAATTTCATTGTCTTTCATCATTTGGAGGTCTCATTGATATCCCTTGCAAATGCTGATTCTTAGTGGAGATGATAGATCTGCTGCAGGAAGGTATTCCTCTTCAGGAAGACACATTTCAGACCCTGTGCCTAAAATTTGAAGCCCTGACTGAATGTGGATAGATTCCAGTTTATAATTCAGGAGTTGGACCATCAGAAACTAAATCGGTTTTCTCTCCCAAAGACATGCTTTGTGTGATAACCTTGCATGGTATCCAGCCCAAAATAAGGATGAAGATGGACATTACTTTTTATTTGCAAAGAGGCAGCACATGGCAGTCCAAGTCAGGGACCAACCTGGCAGACCTTCCTGGAGCTGTTGGAGTGGTAATGCTTAACAACTGCCCCACCAGCCCACACAAGCAGAGGAAGCATCCCAGAGGCCACAACTGAGCAAGGAGTAAAGGCTTCTGCCTGCTCCAGGTTGACAAATCTCTATGGCCATGGGCAGGGGCCCAGCTGAGGGTGCATCTAGGTGCACACTGCATATTTTAGTCTTTTGTTGGCCTTGCCATTTGGGTTTTTTTAAGTTTTAAAACTGATCAGAGTGCTATCTGGAAAAATCTAAGCGGCTTATTTTGTTTACCTTGAGGAGCTATTTGTAAGCTAAATTCAGTCACTGTTTGAGGGATAAAATACCAATTCTTTCTGTGACAACAGGGAAAAATACTCTGCAAATCTTGTGTTTTTAGCAATGAAAGGAAAGCAAAACTGGGCAGAATGCAAGGCAGGGCTCTCTGAGGGCTTCTGTTAAAAAAACTGATATCTTTTCTTTCATTAAAATCATGAAAGTCTCCAATGCTGAGAACAAATGTATCCGGTTCTCTTTAACATAGCTTCCCTTACTTCTGTGCAGCATTTTTAAACACAAACTTCCCCTATTGTAATTCTAAATTTTTATTTTTTTATTTTTTTTTTTTTTTAAGATCTGGAGACTACTTACAGTGTCAGTTGAGATGGAGAGGTCTAGTTCACTTGGTAGGGATGACTCTAACTGAAGTGAACTCATTGAAATCTGATCACAACTCATAGCATTTGCCACTGTGACTCCAAGAATATGCAGTCTCTTGAGAAGGGTCCTGTCCCTTCTTGCCTGCTTTTCCAGAGGGTCCTTGGCAGGGTTGAGATTTCGCCTCAGGGGCTACCCAGTGAAACTCAAGGAGCTGCTCTACTGATTGGGGGCTTAAGGTAAATGTCAGGGTGGAAAAATCCAAGACATAGCACCTTACAATGTGCAAAAGTTAAGCATCCTGTGTTGCTGTTAAACGGTAGCAGTGGGAATCAGTGTAGGGCATATGGGTTGATACGGGGGCCAGATCCCAACAGAAAAGTGCATAGCCGTCTTTATTTTTTGTGGTGATGGGAAAGAAAGCTGTCTCATTTGCAGCCCTCCACCATCCCTTTTCTAGTGACCATGTTTGCTTCGTTCCTTTCCTTTTTTCTCTCTGCAGCAGGACTTTTTCCTCCTAACCACTACCCCCATCCCGCAGTAAAAGCAATGAAATTATGAGGAAGGAGTTCCATTTTGGAGTACAGCTGTTTTACTGAAACTGCAGAAATATTTTAACTATGCATCCCATTATTGCAGAATTTTATGTATTTTATTTACAATAGACCAGCATCCATGTGGGCAAAGGTGTTCTTTGCCTGCCTTAGCTTTCAGGAGTAAATACTCCAAAGCTTCACTTAGCAGCACAGTAGATTCCAGGCTTAGCAGCATAACTATGCATTGACACAGTTCATCCAGCAAGTCTACCCGCAGTTACTGTAGTTTATCTTTTATCTGCTTTGCCTGTCTCATTCAGCAATACTCTGTGGCCCTCTCAGCTTGTGGCACAGAACTGCCCACTGCAGAATAATTACACAGGGTTGCAAACCGTTCCCCTCTAACTAATCCATTTTTATCACTGATGGTCAATTTTTTTCAATAGAATCAGGCCACAAAATACCTACAAAACCATCAAGTCCAACCTTTTATCTAATACCACCGTGCTCACTAAACCAAAGTGCAATGTTCACTCATTTTTTGAACCCTTCCAGGGATGGTGAATCTACCACTTTCCTGGGCAGTCTCTTCCCATGCTTAATCACTCTTACATGAAGAAATTTTTCCTGATGTCTAGCCTGAGCCTCCCTGGTGTAGCTTGAGGCCACTTCCCCTTGTCCTGTCACTGGTTGCCTGGGAGAAGAGACCAACCCACACATCACCACAACCTCCTTTCAGATAGTTGTAAGAGTGTGATAAGGTCTCCTCTGAGCCTCCTTTTCTCTAGGTTAAACAATTCCAACTCCCTCAGCTGCTCCTTGTAAAACCTGTGCTCCAGACCCTTCCCCAGCTCCACTGTCCTTCTGTGGAGCTCCGGCACCTCAGTGTGAGGTCAATTGAGCAGCCCAGAACTGAACAAAGCACTCAAGGTGTGGCCTCACCAGTGCCAAGTACAGGGGGACAATCCCTGCCCTGGTCCTGCTGGCCACACCATTGCTGATACAGGCCAGGATGCCTTTGGCCTTCTTGGCCACCTGGGCACTGCTGGCTCATGTTCAGCTGCTGTCAACCAGCACTTCCAGGTCCTATTCCACTGGGCAGCTTTCCAGTCACTCTGCCCTCAGCCTGTAGCACTGCCTGG
Source organism: Cettia cetti (assembly GCA_013401135.1). NCBI lineage: Eukaryota > Metazoa > Chordata > Aves > Passeriformes > Sylviidae > Cettia > Cettia cetti. The sequence continues at coordinate 32,225 of VZUI01045603.1, read as the reverse complement.
GGTTCTTGTGACCCAAGTGCAGGATGTGGCACTTTGCCTTGTTGGACTCTCATACAGTTGGTCTCAACTCTTTGATCCAGTCTGTCCAGATCCCTTTGCAGAGCCTGTCTCACCACGTATCTTTTTGCCATGACATCAGATGTCTGCTATTTGGGTCTGGTACAGAATTAGCTCTGAATAACTTGCTTGGCATTTTCTGCAGCTCCACTGAGACAGTGGAATATTTGCATCCATCTTTCTGTTTGACTTAGCAATGTATTCTGGATTCACATATTGATTCGAGAGCATTGTTGAAGTCTTGATATATACAAGATCCAGAAATTCTGTTCTGTGCACTGTTTTACAGGTGTGCCAAACCTCTGCAAGAGGCAAGAGTTGTGAAACACAGTAAGAAGTAGAAACCTTGGCTTTTTTTTTCAAACTCCTTAAAAAAAAGTTGGTACTTTCTATGAGCAAAGATGCAAACCAAATATTAAATTGTGGATATGGTACATGATGGCAGCAAAAACTGTAAATACCAGGGCTTGGAAATCGATGAATACCTGGTGCTCAGGGTGAGAGGTTGCTCTGAGGGAATGTATGGAACAAAGGTTTCCTGCAACTCCAACCGTATGTGTAGTCACAGGCCTCTGCAGCTATCACCTGAAGCAGAAACAGCAGTGCAGAACTAATCAGAGGTTTGGAATTGGAGCTTGGTCACAGTATGGAGACAAAAGGTTTCAGTTCGAGGTGTGGTGATGGCTCACATCTAGTCTTCCTGAAGTTACTGCAGAGTAGATGGGGGATTAATTAACCTGGTGGCATGATTGTAATTTACAGGAAAAAATCATTTCTGAGATTGCACCTAAGCCTTGAACAGAACTCACCAGTGCAGTTTTCTGTCAAAGGCTCTTTCTTCGTTTGCACAGAAACAAATTACATGAAACTATGTTTTGTGAAGTATAGTATGTGTATATAATGTGTAGGTCTAAGTAGATATACATATATTAAAAAAAAACTTTATCACATACTGTATCAGCAGGAGTTATATTAATAAGATATAAACGAAAGCCACAAAAATAACTTTCAAGTATTCTTCACAACAGGAGTATTCAAGTAATGAGCGTATATAATACTTATAACTGCATCATCTAAAGCAATACATTCTGATCAAGGTGTGTGTATAAAGCATAGCACTCTGATTTTTAAAGTGTGCTCAATGAGTTTCACCACTCTAAACAGGAATTCCACACAGAAAAGCTAGCATGAATAGAAAGCAGATGGAAACCAAAGCACAATCTTATATAAATAAATGATGGTTAATAACTTGCCAGTCTCATACAAAGCCTACATGTTTTCAGCATGACTGTACAGTCTGATAGAAGCTGCTGTGATGACACAAAAGCTGTGTCAGTGTGCCAGCTCAGCCTGAGGTAGTCTCAAATGGAACAGATGTAAGTTGATGCCATTGGAGGGTCACTTTATCTCAGGCTTCCTTTAGTATACACTCGGCTAGTGTTGGGTTAGTCACCATGCTGAGCATAGGGAAATATTCCCCTTGGCAGCCCATGACAGACTCTTTGTCTTCTCCATCCTGGGCCAACCATGGCCTTTTGCACAAATCCATCTCCTCTTTCCATTCCCAAATCTCAGTTCCTAGGTTTTGGATGGATTTCAGGTTCAAACCAGCTGATCATAGGGCTGGAGGCACATGGACATTCAGCTCATGGCTGGCGATAGGGAGGGCTTGTGTTGGTGTGTTCACTGTATGTGAAGTCCCCCTTCCTGGAGACTGAACTGCTGTAAAGTCAGTTGGAAGCCCCCTTCTCCCTGCTCTCACCTCGTCATTTAATTGCATGGACATAACTGCTGCATCTGGTGGTCTCTGAGAAATGTTCAGTGTTGCTGAGTGCTGAGACTTAATCTGACCATCAGCCCACAGAGAAGCAGCCACTCTGTTTGTCCAACAGGTTCCCTCTCTGTTTTAGAGTACCTGGAAATCAGTGAGGAAACTCCTATCAAATGCCACAGGCTTGTGTGCATCTCTGCAAGTGTTGCTTGTTGTGATATTTCTGTTTCTCAAAAGTTATTTCTCTTTGCAGTGTGATGTCTTGGATCAGAATTTGTTAAACTTCCTTCCAGAACAAGAACACTCAGAAATTTATAAGATGTTGTCTTCTTGTATGCTTATGACAGATTCTGCCTCATTGGATTACCTAAAAAGTAAGTTTCATTTTATGTTCTCTACTAAATGAAAAAGCATGGGCAGGATAAAAAAATTTTCTCCCAGAAAGAGTTTTTTATGTGATGTGCAATAAAAAATTAGGTTCATAGCCTTTCAAAAAGATCCTGCTACCTGGAATGACCCTTTGGTTCTATTTTTAAATGAAACTCTGCCTTTATTTTACTAGGCTAAGACTACTTGCAGTTATGTTAATTATTAAATATCATATCATTTGAGACAGCTAAGGAAAATAGGTTAGCCGATGGAAATTGAGAGTTCGCCTGAGACAAATCACATCTTAATTGATATTTCAGCCTGTTCAAGTAAGATGTAGTTCAGAGATAAGCTCATGTGGTGTGTACCTTTGGTTTGCCTTACAGTCAAAAAAATACCTCTAAAACCATTGTAATTCTTTTTCCAATTGATTTTTTTTTTCTTAGAAATGTTTTTACTTCCTTGGCCTTACTTACTTTAGGAGGTAAGATGTAGAAAACCAGTAAGCACATGATAATTGTAAGATGTACAGCTGCTCAATCTTCAGTATCCTACAAAACCTGCAGCTGATAGCTAATAGGCCAAAAGTTAATTTAATAGATATTTTGAGGTAATTAAGCACAGTTTTCCAACACAAGGTGTAGAACAGCTATGAGTTGTGAGGAGCCTAAATAGAAAAAAGCAGTAAGTGGAGGACCCAGTTCTCTCTGTTGCTGTACCAAGGCTATGGCTGTGTAACTCCTGTGATGAGGTGGTGCCAGAGAAGGGCAAGTTAATCTTCAAGGCTGTCCCTGAGCTGCAGGCACGCCTGTGCACAGCGCTGAGCAACCTGCATCCCTGCAAGGCGCTTCCTTGCAGAGGCCCTGGTCCTGCAATGTACAGCACATTGGTGTTTAGGACTCCTGAGTGGTAACAAGCTGCACTTGTGCCACCAATTGCAAGATTGGGGTTGGAAGACACCATTGGTTGTGTTTAGCTTAAATAGTATATTTATTTCTTCTTCTTCTTCTTTTAACAATCCAGCTGACAATGAACTAGAGTTTTATTGTCATCTTCTGAGAGGAAGTTTGAACCCAAAGGAATTTCCAACATATGAATACATAAAATTTGTAGGAAATTTTCGGTCTTACAGCAATGGTAAGCTTTAATTGTTGTATAAATGTTACTTTAGCTGTGTAAAATAAAATATAAGTATTGCTCCATTGAACAAGACAGGCTTTTAACTGACAACTATTTTTAACATTACGGGATATATTTTGGCTTCACACGGATCTCATGGCTGAGTTGCAATAGCTGGATGAATACATGTGATGAGTGAAATTGTGTTAGTTGCTTTTGTTGCTGCCCTTCACTTGCAGTGATCCTGGACTCCGGGTAAGTTTGCAAATAATGACAGGTTTAGAGGGTTTATTAGTTTGTGCTCACTAATACTATGTGCTAAGACCCCACCTATTAGCAAAATTATAATCTTGCTACCTTATCTGCTGGTTTACATTAAACACAAATTCTGTGCCAGAACTGATAACCTGCCAAATCTGTCTTCTCATCCTTCTCTGCAAAATCTTGGGGAAAGGCAGCAGTGCCATGTGGCATCAGACCGTCTGAGGACACTGCCACCCACCTCCCTCTCCAGCTGCCATTTTGCATTCCTCTCCAGCATTGCAGAACCCAATACTCTCAAAAAAACGGCGGGGGAAATGCAGTCAGAATAGTCACTAATGCACCACAGTCAGTCCAGGGAAACCATCTTTCAAGGGATGAAGAGCAGATTTCCACCTCACCCGTTCTCTAACAAACAGATTGCTGCACAGCCATTAGTGTAATAAATGAAATACTCTTTTATTTCTTTCCTTCTCCTGCCTGTCCAAGTTTGCTTTAGTTACTTGCCTGACTGAACTCCAGAGTGGCATTTCCAAAGTTGCTGGTATTGTTCCAAATAGGTCATCCTCTGCAAAAAAATTCCCCACCGTGCTTTCCAAAAACTGCACGCCACGCTGCGAAAAAAAAGTCCCTGTCCCCATTTAACTTTCTGCTTTTGCTCCACATGACTAGAATAGAAACCTATGTGCAGGATGGAGATATGTATTTTTTGTTTGGTGCCATCTGAATTGAGGGTCTGTTTGTATAAAAAAATGTAGCTGCCTGTATGCTTTCTAGTTTGAATGAAGTGAAATGCGCCTGCCTGACAGACGCGCACATCAAGCTGTTCTGTTTTCTAGAGCAGAAACCGGATTTCAGGTGCTGACTCATAAGGATACATTTCTACCCGGGGAATTTCTGATCCATTTTCTTCAAGGATTTTCAGCCCTTTATTTTGGTGTGGCATTAATATTACCCCCTTGCCCGTTAGGATTTCACATTTGAGCAATTTTATCAGTGGCTGTTTCTCAGAAAAATGATAAAACTTAAATTACAGATATCTTCCCTAGCTTAATGCATAGAAACTAAATGGGAATGTATTGATTGCAGAAGGCACCAAATCATTTTCCAAAGATCCCATCTTAATAGCTTTCAAAAAAGGCATGTGCTTTCTTCTTCATTTCTTCTTCTTTTTTTTCCCCTTTGTGCTGCTTTTTTCCAGATCTTCACTTTATTTTGTCTCTTCCACTTTCTTCCCATCTCTGCTGCAGTCTGACCCTCTGGTTGTCAGGGACGGGCAGCCTTAGCCTGCTCTGTGAGATGGTGTCTCCTGGCCCCCTTGCCATCTGACTTTAGTTTCACCAGTTCAGTGCAGAGCCTGATGGAAATGCTTCACCAGTGTGTGGTGAAGGACCACACTGCTCCCCTTTGGACTGGGAGTCACCTCCATGGCTGCCTCTCAGCAAGGGTGGAAGCAAGTGCACTGGACTCACATGTAGCAGCAGCAAACTGTTTCCTTGGGAGCTGATAACCCTTGGCTTACAGGGGGAGCATCCAGAGCAGGGTGCAGACCTCCAGAGAGGCTCTCCTTGGATCCATTGGGCTCCTTGAACCAGCCAGCCACACCCTGAGCAAGGCATAGGAGAATCATCTCAAGTGAGCAACATATGAATGCTCCACCCTTTGGGGAAGCCACCCAAGGGCTGGGAGCAAGCACCTGTGCTTTGGCACAGGGACTTGTGACACAAACTATTTAGAGCATCTGGTGGGTACAGTGTTGGGCTGGGTTCCTGCCTCTGCTTGGCCCACAGTTATTAGGCACCATCCCCCAGCCCATGCTCCTCAGGGCTGTCACCTCTTGGACCTGACAGTAATTGCCCTCTTTTCCTCCTGTGTAATTAAGTACCCATTCTCCAGTCATCTGCCCTCCAGTTGTGAGGCCAAGCAGGCAAGAAAGAAAATGGTGGGAAGGGTGGTGGGAGAGACACATGTCACTCAGGGCAGCACTTGTCCTATATGCATAGGATCAGCTGGCCCCAAAGTCTGCTTTATGGAGGTGTTTGTGAAGGAAAGATTCTAAGATAAAGATAAGAAAAGAGTTAGCTGGGAGAGAAAGACAGAAATTGCAAATTAGGCTTAATTAGCAGGAGACATTCCTTGTGAATGTATTGAAGAATGTTTTTCCCTGTAGCTTTTCACAGCAGTGGAAGTGTGAGCATGTTTTTACACATGGGAGACTGATACAGGATGTTCTTTAAATACAAATCCTGCCATTCCTTTTTAGCCACTCAATGCCAACTCCTACCTTTGTTTCCAATGGTTTGCTGAGCATACTCTGAGCCCACTCTGACTGCATGTTCCTGCTACAGGAATGCCAGTGCCTCTATGGCCAGAAGTTCTTTTATCCCTGGGCAGGTTATATCCTATCAGGATACTTAGCTATTCTATTGTCATTAATGTAGAGCCATAGCAGCAAAAGCCTGAGTATATTTGTCTCTATTCCTTCTCATTTAACCTTTTTTGATGTTCTTAAGAACTGGTAGGTCCTTCTTCATCCTCTTTAACAGAAACATCACTATCTTTATTCTACTTCCACATAACTTTTTATGTAACCTCCCTTGACTTATCATCTCCTTAGGCTTATTTTATTATTGTTTATTGCTCATAGAGCATTGATGCTTGGGGCCAGGAGGTCATGTGTGTGAATTCCCAGTCACCTTGCCCCGCTCCCTCCTCCTTCATAACTTCTCTGTAAATCACATTGTGACTTATGGCTGCAAACATCATATAGGGATGGGTTTGAACGGATTAATTTGAAGGATTGAGGCTTAGAAAGCCAGTTAGGGGCTTAGCTGCTCTCCCTAACTTTAATGGGAGCTCTGGGGCTTTAAAGGCCGTTGCACTGAGATGCCAAAGATAATTTTTTTCATGCTGAAGTAGAACAAATACCTGATATCTGCCAAGGTGACTTGTCACCAGATTTGCTGTCAGGGAGCCAAATCACACACAATCTACATCGAACGCATGCTACTCCCACAGAGGAGCAGTCACTGACATCTTTGCTGATCCCAGCAGAAGCAGGGACATGCATGTACAGGGCCCAGAAATTGCCCAGGAAAGCTCTCACAGTTCACAGCAGGTATTCAGTCTTTCAGGAGATCACTGTCCCTGGAGCTCCTGGGGTCAGCTATAGCTGCAGGCTAGAGGAGCTGCCCAGTCCAGAGCCAGGGTTAGCAAGAGCCTGCACACTTGGACTGGTCCTGAGGAATCTGTACTCTGCAAGACCTACTGCAGAACATTTCTGCAGCTGTATCTGCACCAGGGATATGACATGAGCTGCCTGCACATGAGTGAATCCCCTATGCATTGGCTGTGCCCAAGCGAGAGCAGCCGACCAGTGAAACAGCAATGCAAGCTGTGCAGAGCGCCTGCATGAGTCACTGGCTGTGCTAAATCAAATACAAGAGATTTGATTTTCCATTTGGGAGGATTATATAATCATCATTAATTAAGCTTCAATGAGAAAAGCGGTACTGTAACCTGATGTGAAGATTCAGTAGTCCCATGAGAAGAAGGGAGTGGCCCATGAGCCACTCGGACGAGGAAAGTGGAGTTCCCTTTTGCTTGTGTGAGATATGCCTATTTGCTGTCAGATCATCAGGGTTGTTTTTATTTGCAAATAGGAACTTTGTATTTTTACATATTTCAGGTTGTGGGTCTGTAGCCCAGATTTTAACAAGAGACATGAATGTCTGCAAACATCTGAGGGGATCCAAGTGCATCACTGTACTTATTGACCAGTAGTATCTGATAAGAGAGAGAGTCATATCAGCATCACCAGTGAATAATACAGTGGCTCCCATCCAGTCTTGCCTCAGGGCTGAGGGGGAAGGCAAGTAATAAAGGTAACCCTCCCCAAAAGTCCAAGGAAGTGCTCAGCTCCCAGTATAAAATGTCAAATTGAGTGAGAATAAATTATTTTACAAAGCCGCTTAATAGCTCACTCTGATAAGAAATGATAAGATAGGCTGGATTTATCCCTCTTGTGAAAATTGTTTGTATGTTTTTAAACAGACAAAGATCTTTCATAATTATGTATCCAAATATTGGCTCTGGTATCCTCTTTCTGAAGTGACACATGCTTAAAAACTCCTGAAAGGGACAAAACGAGTCCTCCCTTTCAAAGAGTTAGCCAATATTAAAAAGGACCACCAGCATCTTTTGAGTGATAGATCTGTCCTTTCATCCAAAATGCCTGAAGCTTTTCTCTTGAAGAAGAAGATAAGCATGATGTGAAAAGAGTTCCTAATCAAGTAATATAACAATATAGTGGAATTTAAAATTCGGCATTTTTGTTCCCAATTACATGGAAACTCAGGAAGTATCTGGTTACTGAATGCTAATGATAGCAGATACTCTACTGTTAGCTGATACATCTCTTAGATATAATAACAAACATCAAGAAAATTACTGTATCGAGGAGAAAAAATATCTTAACTTTCAGATAAATTAATTGCATCTGAGTTCATTTTTAAAAGAAATAAACAGTTAATACAGAAGATACGTTGATCTTGAGCCTCTTGAGTATATGCTGAAACATCTGAAACAAGAACAACTCAATCCAAAATGTATGTTTTGATCAGAACCAACAGCCACATATTATTATTTGCTGTTAACAATATCATAGAAGCTGCAGCTAACAATATGCAGTGCTCATGCTAGGCTCTCTATGCAAAGAAAAGGCACCATTTCTGTCCTAAAGAATCTGCTTGGGATTCATATCAGCACAGGATGGCCAGGGGAGAAACAAGAGGAGGAAAGAGGAGAGAGCAGATCAAAGTGGACAGGTGATGTATGGACACTGTTACTCATCCGCATAGCTGCTGAGAGCAGTCTGGCTCACCACCAGCGCTTTAGATTTCTTCATTATATCTGTTAATTGCCAAATACTCTGTTTATCTGAGGCCTGAATTAATTTCTGTGAAACAATTTTGATTTTATTCTGGTCTATTTGGCTTGTATTTTTTGAAATCACTGTTCAGTTTGTTTGACAGTCACTAAGACTGGTTCTTTAAACATTCACATCTCCTGACAAAGTAGGAAGGACGGATTTCTTCCTTCAAATGGCATAAGCAGGAGGTTTGCTATCTTAGGAAGATTATATTTTACACATTCCGAGTTGAAGTAAGATGACCAAGCAACTGACTGCTGTGCTATTATTAACTGAATGAAGTGGCATCTGAGGTTTTTTAAACATGTTTTCATTCATTTCATGTGGCATAATTTCTCTCCCTAAGGATAAAAATCCTTTTGTCTGTGATAGTGAAGGGCTTGGTTCCTTCTGTATGTTATTTATTTGTAACATTCTGTTCCTAGTGTCCTGGTCTTTAAAAAAAAAAAAAAAAAAAAGAGAGAGAGAAAAATCAAACAAAGGTCTCTGTATAGGTAAATCAGTTTCTTTGTATCTAATGAGGTATTTGCATATTTAATACTTATACAAAAGAATTTTGTGGTACTGTAGGAGTAGGTGTGATAAGTAACCACAAAAACTATTAAAATTCGTGCTAAGGAGGATCAGCTAGCTGATATATATGAGACAACTGTTTCACCTTCCTGATTATGCATTTAGCTTTGTTACATGACCTTCTGATTCCTTACTCGAGGTATTTTGTCTTGATCATTTAATTGTGAAACACACAGGCCTTCATTTACCCAAGCCCACCTGTTTATGGCCAGCCTAACATTTTCATTAGGCATCTTCTGACAAAAGCACTCCAAAACCTATATTTGACTTATAAATGTTAATATCACCATAGCCTCAGACTTGATCCTACATTTTCTGTTCCACTGTTTTTCTGTGGTGCTCTCAGAAAGTTTGCTGCTGAACTTTGCTACCTCGAGATGTTGTTTTTCCTTTAAAGAGACATGGAGAGTCATAAAGTATAATTTTTCAGAAGGCTTTTTTAAAAGGTTATACCAGGATATTTTTTTTAATTCATCTAATGATCTCTTTTTTTAACTACACTGCAAAACTGATCAAAGGTTGAAATTCACTGACCAGCTGCAAAAGCGGAGCAAAGCAGGCTGTGCAAATAGTGCTGTGGAAAAAAAAGATATCAACAACGTAAGTCAGGCAGCAAAATAATTCAGAAGCAAATGTGAGTGTTTTTTTTTCTTTCCGTTATTGTAGTTGTAATTTTCAGATGGAGATGTACTTGACAATGCAGTGGCTACCTGCCTGCATCATTGAGGCTTTTAAATGCTCTGGACTTTGTCAAAGGCTGCTGAGTATGAGATGGCACAGTAGCTGTTCAAAGACAGGATAACATCCAGCCAGGCCAGCTCTGTCTCATCTCTTTGGGCTTATTCATTCACTGCTGCTTAAGTTCATCATTTCCAAATGTTGTGAGGAAATCCCAAATTACTGCCTAGCTGTCCTACACAATAATTATTACCCTCTTACTACTGCATTTACCTGTTGGAAATATAATCCTATTTTGTAAATGCCACATTCAGGGATCTATTCTGCTGTCTTCTGGGAATATGTCTCAGGCTCGTGGCTGTTTACATCCAACAGCTGACATAAAAAAGCCATCTACTCTCTTTGGTGTGACTCAGTCTCTGCTTCCTTCTACAACTGGTGTAATTTGCAAGCCCCTGGTTCGCTGACTAGGTTAACTTATACCTGTGTTTTGGAGGCTAAATGTGCTCATCATATTTTCATATCTTAGAGCCCAGACTGCAAGAATTTGCTACTGAACTTAGCTATTACAGAGAGAAACAGCCCCACCAATTTCAAATGGCACAACATACTACATAACAGGCTTGGAAGTAGCTTTTCACAATGCCCATAATGTGGGTTTATAGCATTGCCATTAATTTTTAAATGGGACCAACCTCAGAAATCGACAGACTTGCACTAAATAGTAGTATCAGAGATGGGCCAATAACTCTTTACTTAGGCTACCAGTGTGTAGAACAGTCCTGTAGAACTTAACTCTTCTTTTTTTCAACTTTTTGAGTTAATAATCACATAGAAGTCCACATATGTACACATAACCCCAGGATCAGAATGGAAACACATATTCCTAGGGAGTCCCGAGAGCATGTGTGTTCTGCTGGTGAAAGGAGGAGAATTTTTCCCTGTATTTTTTATCTCTGTATCCAGTCAGCCATGCCCTCCCGTCTCAACTATGAGAGAGGACTTGATCTCTGTGAATGTTCATATCTGTGCTGTCTTCTCACATAAAGAACGTTTCTTTTCCTTCTTGGTGTAATATATATTGTACACTGGCCTAAACCAGCTAATCACAAGTGTGAATTCCACTCAGCATACTTTCTTTTCTGTCTCATACCCTGTCATCCTTGTTACCAGTAATGCATCAATATTCTAAGGCTTTTAATAGGTTGAATTGCATTCCAAAAGTACATGTGATCACTTGAGACTTCTTCCATCTCTGCAATTTGTGGTATGAAATGAAATGAAATCCCAGTGCAGAAGCACCCCAGGATAAAAAGGGCTAGTTATCTTCTCCCCAGATAGATACAAAACTCCTTGATTTCACAGTAATGTTTTGCCCTGTGCAGAAGAGCCAAACTGTCAGAAACTTCACAAAGGTAGGGGCCTAATAGTAAGGAAAGAGAGTTTCATATTAGTATTAATCCCTGTTAGCATTAAATTAGCTCATATTGGTGAACTCTGGCTGCTAGATGGGACCTTCTCTGCTCCCGTGGCATGGGAGAAAGTCAGCTAGGCAGGGCAAGAATCCAGCCCAGTTCCCACTGCAACCTGGCACACTGTTTTCTTTCATAGCTGTGGGAGTGGGATTACCATCTCTAAACAGCTTGAACTTGGAGGAATAATTTGCATTATGTCATTCTAGCATGGGACTGTGGGCTAGTTTACAGCAACATGTCCTTTTGGCAATGCATCTCTGTGGCAGGAGGTGCTAGTGGGATCTCAAAGCAGCTGGAGTCATGCAATCATGAAAGACACAGGTAAAAGGCGTACACAAAATGTGAAGCCACATCACGTCCAGTTTTTTCTCTGCCCAGTGTTGGACAAGACAGCAGGCCATCTGCAGACTCACCAGATGAGCCCATCTCTGGAAGCCAGTGCCATACATGGGGTCCCTTGTCCTCTTCAAGGATAACTTGAGCATACTGGGGACAGTTCTTTCAATGCAGAAGGGGAAGGCATTCTTCAGCAGCCAAGAATCACAAGCATCCTCTTGCTAGTTTGATGAAGTCTCGCTGGCTGTGGGCCCCAGTGTTTTGCCACTGATGACTTGACGAACTCTCTTCAGCTACCTCCTTTGCCAACACTTCTTTTCACTACACCATGAAAGTTAGAGTGCAGGCATGCTGCAGCTTTTTTTTTTTTTTTTTTTTTTTTTGAGTGGTGAAAAAGAGCAATTGGATGTGTGGGGTTTCTTTCCAGAAAACTGGTTTATGCTCTGTAATAAGGTTTGGCCTTATTTTTATCAGGATTAACCTGTAAAATTCATAGTTGAAGTTAAGCTCTGATGCCTTTCTGCCTAACATGACTGACTTGGATTTAAATATATGCATATCAGGTTTAAAAGCTTTTAGAGCACTTCTCTGAATAAAAATAGTATTAGTACACTTGGAGTGTGCAAAATATTCAGGGAGAGCAAATCTTATATGAGGCATGACTCCAGGTCCCATTTTTTTCTCTAACTAGTGCCTAACTCCACTTGCAATGGCTTTGATGAGGCTGTCCCAAGGGCTTACAGAGCATCCCCGGGAAAGCAAATCTGCTTTGTTGCAACTGTTCGTTTGGCAACGCCTCAGTTTCTAAAGGTAAGTGCTCACCCTGAGTCCCATGCATTTCAGAACTTCTTCAAACACTTTCAAACGGGGTGACACAGAAGGTTCTTAGTTTTGCTAATTGAATGGATTACAGATATCACATTTCATGCATAAAAATCCAGTGAAGAGGATTATCAGTGGAAGCCAGGATCTGTGGAAAGCAGTGTCACTTCTGCCCCCATTGCACAGGATAGAGAAACCCTCTTTGCAATAGGAATTGCAAAGTCACTTTGAAATTTGGTTCCTCATTTCTGCTTTCTGTTCCTGTGATGGGACAATGTACAAAGGCCTCAAGAGTCTTTCCCAGCCTAGTTAATTCTGTGATTCTGTGATTTTGTGATACAGATGACCACCAACACTTTCATTTGTGCTCTTCAGCATCTTTGGTGGACTATTACTTGTTTTCCCTTCTCCAGAATCCTGGATTCTTGTGATTATAAGGACAGACAAACCAAGCTTGTGCCTAACACTGCTGTTACCTAATGAACAAATGTGAACTGCATCAGGTGTCCCATGCCCAGAGTTTAAAAGGTTTTTTTATGTATTTAAGAAGTGACCAATATGAAATTACTGCTCCTTTGGCCTGGTTCCATTACTGCTGTGCAACTTGCAGGGCATTCTAGACTGAGGGGGGCCAGTGGGCAGGCTGTCCTTACCAGTGAAGATCAAGACCCTCCTGCAGAAGAGACGTGAAGGACACAGGAACTCTGGATGCCACAAATCCAGAATGCTGATGCTGGGAAGTCCCAGGCCTGGAGCCTCCAGGCTGACTCTAGGCAGCTCATGGAGCTGCAGTTGCCTTTGCAAAGCACCCAGTGGGAGAGGAGAGGTTGGCAGAGGAGAGCTTGGAGTGGACAGGGAGGTGACCGTGGTGCATGCAGCCAGCCCCAGTCCATGCACGGGTGTGCACTGTGCTGCCATCCTTCCCTCTACTTCCCACCTTCCACCCAGCAAGTGACCACCACTGACTGCCTCCTGATCCTCTTCTCTCTGGGGCAAGGCCGTCCTGCCTCACGGACAGCCCTGTGCCCTACCTCACTTATTAATTACTGTGCTCATGAGCACTGAGGGCTGCTGTGAATCTTAAGGACCAGCTTGTTTGCTGTGGCAGTGAAGTTCAAGGCAACACTGACCTCTTTTACCCACTGGACAGGTCCCAGGCAGGCTGGCTGCATGAAAAGGCATTTACTCCTCTGCAGCTACTGATGCAGAAGGAAAGTGTCCCCCTTTCTCAGAGAGTTTGGAGGGCAGACATCCAAAAGGACCAAGGGTGGTGGGTATCTTTAGTAACACAGTGGGAGTGAAGCAAGATATGGCAAGCCCTGGTGGGATCAGGCACAGGCTGGATGCTGGGAAAGCCCACGGCCATCACACCCCAGGCACCGCTTCAAAGCCAAAAAAGTTTTGGCACCCTGAGGCAAAGTCTCAGCTCCTAAGTACATGTGCATTACAAGTTCTTCTCTCTATATCCGATAAAAAATGTTGGCATTGATAAATACAGTAGTTTGCTCTCTGAAATGGCCAGAAAATGGGTGAATCCTCTGTTTTCTCCTCTTATGCACCATGTATTTATAGCTAACAAAAGCTAGATGAAGCAGAGGGATGAAGCTCCAACTCTCAGTAAGTCAGTTTTCTCCATTGGACAGGAGATGTGCATCGTAGAAGAACCTCTAGAGGAATTCACATCAAGGCACAGTCTGGAGTGGAAATTTTTATTCCTGGATCACAGGTTTGTGACATGAAAAGCCCTGCTGATAGTGCTCGGTGCGTTCCTACTACTACTTCACAGGGACAGTTCTCTCAAGTAGTGTTCCCTATCATGCCTAAATCTCATGAACAGGAGGGCTGTCTCCAAAATTCCTACAAAAGCTGATGCTTACTATTTTACATTTACTTTTGCTTTTATTTTTAATGGGCTTTTAAAACAAAAGGATTCTGTTCCTTCAGCTGAATTTGTGATTAGCTTGTTCTTCCTTCCTTTAAAATTATCAACAGACCAAAGTCTGTCACATGGAAAAATGATCTAATTATTATACAGCTGCAGAAATCCTTCTTTCCGAATCCAGTCATTGATTGCGTGTGTGCAATTCCCACTGAGTTATGGAGGGAAAGTCTGTGCTGGCCTGAGGCATCTGTGCTGGCAAAGGTACAAAGTAAGTGCCTCAGCATGCCACAGATGAGCTCTCCAGGCACCCACAGGAAAGCAGCACAGATGATTTCCTCTCTTATCCCCCAGTCCCAGCACATGATGGCTTCCCCACATATTTTCCCCTGTGTAAGGGCTGCAGGAGCCATCGCAGAGCCCCTGACCAAGCAGCAGCCAGCCTCCCTCACAGCGAATTCCTGTGCAAAGGTCCCTGAGAAGCTGGACTGCTTTCCACAACCACATTTTCTCTGAAGAAGGGGTGTTGTCGTAATCTTGTCCTGGTGGGATGGTGCCTGCCGGTATTGTTGTTCCCAGCTGGGTATCCCAGACTCAAGGTGGGGGAAAGCCAGGATCCAGCCCCCTGAGGTGAACAACTATACACTGATAAGTGAAAGGAGATCTGGGCTGTTTGGATCTCTGCATCAACATGCAGAAGTGCTTGTTCTGTGTTTTGACTCACGTTGTGCCCAACCGCAGAGCGCCGCCAATTATCGGATACTTGCCTTTTGAAGTGCTGGGTACTTCTGGCTACGACTATTACCACATAGATGACCTAGAGCTGCTAGCGAGGTGCCATGAACACTGTAAGTATCACATGGCCAAGGTTCCTGGGAAGTCACTGGGAGACCTCTTTTCAGTGAAATGTTGTCTGGAAGGGGAGGTTTGGCTCTTTCCTCAGCCTGTATATCTTAGCAGAGCTGTATCAGACTGCGGGCACTGCAGCTGATTGGCATCTGGGACGGACTTACCAAGCTCTGAAAAATACAATTTTATTTTCTGTATCCCCAAAAGTAGTCAGTGAGACTCAGTGAATGGATAAAATATACCAGATTTGACCCCTGTTCTGTTTGTAAAGAATATGCAGAAATAGTTCAGGCAATTCTTTTGGATTATTTCCCCTAATGTTATTCACTGTGTATTTGGGATTAGCTGTGATTATTTAAATATGGTCTATTAGGATTTAATTGAAAAACTCTTTCACTAAGTAAAGAAAATAAGGCAATGCTTTTCAAATATTTGCCTACAGAACTGGTTGTAACATCTCAGCTTACCACCTCTGTCTGTCTTGAAAGTATCCTGTCAACATTAGTTTTTATATGTTGACATTGAAATACAGAAAGGCTAAATATGTGGATGTTTGGGAACCCTTATAATCACCAGGGAGGAAAAGCAGAGTTTAATTTGGTTGGTGAATCTTCAAAACCTTCAGTACACTCTGGTTTACTTGTCAGTCTGGGAATTTTCTTTCAAATTATTTTTGTCATTATCTCCTATGCTTATCTCATTCTAAATCCATCTGCACACAATACTCATCTTTTCAAGCATTTTTATCCTGTACTGTTCTCCTCTAGATCTTGAGATGATCACTCCTAGAAAATAATCCCAGGTGTCTAATTAAGCAGTATGTGATCAGCACATACAGCAGGGCAAAATCTATGTTTAAATTGTAGTGGACACTAATTCAGTAGTGTCCAAACTTAAGGTTAATTATACTGTGTAGGAATGTACCATCCAAACTGTCAGAAGAAAAAACCTACTAATCATTATGATTATTGTCCTGTCAGAAGGCTGAGAGGAGCACTTACTGAAAATGGGTGCTTATACTCCTGTCTATGACAGATATTTTTATCACTTTTTTTTTCACATTTCATGTCATTTTCCCACGTGAAATTGTGCTACAAGCTGTGTGTATTTTCTGCTGGCAGTGATGCAGTTCGGCAAGGGGAAGTCGTGCTGCTATCGGTTTCTGACCAAAGGACAGCAGTGGATCTGGCTCCAGACCCATTACTACATCACCTACCACCAGTGGAACTCCAAGCCAGAGTTCATTGTGTGCACACACATGGTGGTAAGGTATGGAAAATCCTATCAACCGGCCGGGACATAAAGGGCAGTAAGATAGGAGCATCCTCATATCTGCCAACATTTTCTCTTAAAAATATAACATGCTCTACATAACAAAAAAAATTAAGCCTGAACTTTCTGAAGGAAATAGGGTAATTATAGAAAAAAATTATCAGATTGAACCTTAGTTTATGTTAAGATTAATTTTTATTTTTTAGTTCAGGGGCAGATGAACTATGGCATTTTTTCCATTTTGTGCAAAAATAGAGAATAGACAGACCCCTGAAACATTCACTTCCTCTAATGCTTATGTTGTTTTTAAAGAGATGTGTAGAAGCTTTCCAGTGAAATCATTAAGTGGTTGTAGGATGTGAACTTGACCTTTTTATATAGTTCTTTAATATACATCTTGACTTCAAGAAGACAGGAACAGAGCAAAACCTGAAAATTAAAACACTCTCAAATGTTATTCAGTAGCATTTGACTTTAGTCACTTTTCAGCTGTTCATTTAACCTGTAAAATGTACAGTAATTTGTTCCTCCACTCTCTTAAAGCACATTTTAAGAAATATAGCAGTTCCATGTTGATACACAGAATTATGTTTTCCATTCAGTTATGCAGATGTTCGGGTGGAGAGGAGACAGGAGATGGGCTTGGAAGAAGTGTCCTCAGAGGTTGTGTCCTCAGCACTAAAGGTACAATGAGAAAAGCTTTTTTCATGAGTTTATGTAGTAATCACAACTTGTTCCTATGTTAACATCACCAAAGACTCGAGCACTGTCTTTATCCAGTGCTGGTGGATTCTTTGAACTTCAGAACTCATTGCTCACTTGAATAATTTTGACATAAATTAGGTGAGTTTATGAAAGGATAAACCTGGAGATCAGTAAGAGCCAAATGAAGGGGAACATGGGCAGGGGCATTGTGAGAGATCTCAACTTTTCCTTGGCAAGGTACTACAGTTTTAAGATTAATTTGGACCAGTTCTGGCAGTCAACCCTCTTGGCTATATCTCAGTGATCTCTTGAGGAAAGACAGCAAAGCTCATCCTCAGTGCACAGCTGAGTGTCTCACAGAGGTTGCAGTTGCTGTCACATCCAACTGAACACAAAAGACATATTCAGAAAAACATCTGAAGGCACAAAGTGACTATAGCAGTAGCTTGCTATTTATTTCTAACTCAGTGATAGTTGTTTGTAAAATGCATTAGTTTGATGCTCTTTGGAAGGGGCATTGATGCCTTTGTCCAGGTCCTCTCCTGGCCTACCTGAGATTAGTTCTGCTCAAGTCATTTTAGGTCTGCCAAAGAAACTGGTGTGCTGCTATTACTAAACTTCAAAATGTTTTACCTCTGACAGATGCAATCGCTATTCTCCTTTTCTGGTTTGCTTTAGGACAGTGGCACCAGCTTGGATCCTGAACAGCACTTTAATGCACTTGATATTGGTGCCTCAATCCTCAGCGCTAGTAGGACACCCTCAGTATCATCCAGAAGCTCGCCAAAATCTTCCCACACACCCAAGTCAGACCCAGCGTGTGAGTGGCATTCCTGAGTTATGGAATTATTTTTAATTTAGCCAAGTTAAAGAAGTTGTGCTTATATACCACAGCTGCTAATTTAACAGTAAATTATGAGGTATTGATGATATGCAATGACAAAGAAGTGCAAAAGCTGAAATGGTAATGTACAGTAGGGAAGGTTCAAGCACAGCTACCTAAATGCTGGAAGATGAGCAGTGGGATTAGACATGAAATGTGCTGTTTCAATGTGTTACCAAAGTGAGGATTTTGTCTTTAGATTTGAGGGCACTAGTGTGAGCAATTTGAGACTTCTCTAGACTTCCATGAGTAGTAACAGCCTGTGGGTGACTCTCCTCTGGCCAAGATTTAGGATGCTCCAGTGTTGACTTGGGTATAGTTTTTCTGCTTCCTGATCTGGAAAAAAGCCAATGATCTAACCTAAATTTACAGTTATTTGGCCCATATAAAGGGAGTTCCAGCTGGTTTAGAACAGTTCATGGGTCCTTTTGCACTGCTCATTGGAGCACAGAATCATAATCTGTCTCATTTACTTTAATCTTTGCCCAGACCATCCTTATCAGTTTAATTTTATTGCCATTGAAGTCAACAAGAACAGCTCTGACTCCCACTGGAATTTAGCCAGGCCATTGCAATTTCTACCTAGCTCTTGTCATATGACCCACTTCAAACAGGGTTGATTTCCAGCACGTAAGATCTCACTGGTACTTTTCTTGCAGCTACACCAACAAAGCTGATTACGGAGTCCAACGCTCCCTTGCCAAGAACACCGAGCACACAGCAGGATTTATCCGTGCATAGACTCAGCCAACCTACTGCTCTTCAGGTAACTTCACAAGCAATCATGGAAGTAGGCAGAGGGTTAACAGCATGTGCCACATATGCAGCGTAGCAATTAAAAACGACTTACACAGAAGCCACGGCATTAGAAGAAACCTAAACTTTGAAGGAGCCAAACTTACAAGTTTTGGTTTGCTTTGTTTTTAACCTAGGTTTCTTTGCCTTCTCAGCTTCCATGTGAGCTTCTCCCACAGCAGTTGCTGCCTCAAGCAACTCTGCAAAATCAGCCTGCACCTCTGGCACAGGTTAGTTGGGAATTTGGAAGTGGAATAGGGCACTTGCTTATCTCCTAATATTTTCTCTTTTGAGGGCTTTTAGGTTACCTCTCTAGTAACTAAAATCCCCAAATCCAAACTCTCAAACACTTAAAATATTGTGGGAAAGTAATCTGAGTTGTACACTTGTATGTTTAAACATATAACTGCACGCAGGTGTTCAGAAACCCAGGTGTGTGTAGGTTCAGGTGTGCACACATCTATTTCACAGGAGGACAAAAAACAGATGGAAAAAGACTTTTCAACTTTGCTTTTACAGAACCAGGTCCCATCAAGATCAAATTCATAATGAGAATTAAAACCAAAAACTAACAGAGACACCCAGTCCTGCCAAAAACACCTGTTTGGCTGTGCTGATGCAGAACTAACTAGCAGTAAAGGACATGCAAATTCAACAACACCCATTTTGTGAGTGTGCCAGTAATGGTGAGGATGCCACTGAAGACAAATTTCAGATTCCTCCAATCTATTAACCCATGTCTCAAAAGTGAGTGATGGCCCAAAAAATCATCTCAGGGTTACATTTGCAGTGGATTTTGAAGATGCAGATTTGAGTACCATGTTCTTAGCACATTGTTCTTCTCCTGTGGTCCTGTTGTGATGATACACCCTGTCGTCCATCCTCTGATTTTAGGAGTGACAGAGTATTGCTGGACCTAGGCTGCTTCTACCATTGATACCATATACTCACTCACAAGATCCTAGAGGTTATTTCTGTAGCACATAAAACATATAAAGTCCTGAGGATCCTGGCTTTAAAATAACAAATTCTCATTTATCTTCCATGTTTAATATTCTTTTCATGACTCTACACTAGCATGCAGCGAATAAACAGCATATCAATTATCTGCTCTGAGCATTCATTTTCCTTTACAGATACTTCTCTCCGTTATTCATTAATGCATTTTCAAACATCAATTAGTTTATGTATTATAAGTCTCCATGTGTTTTGTTTGACTTTTTTCCTACCTCCCTTTCTTCTCCATCAAAGCTCTTTGTGAAGAGAAGCTTTCCAGTTGTTTACCAAGAGCCCTGCTGCCTCGTCCCTTCCCAGTAAAAGGCTCTTACTGGCACACCAGCTCCATTTTTTTTCTGACAAATTAGAGTGCTGTCCAGTCACTGGTTAAGCCTCTTTGGGCCACCTAAATCTTGATGAAGGGAAAAGGGCTGGCTTGCATCTGTACACACAGGCAGCCCTCTGGGAGCAGTCACAGCAGTGACCCTGGTGAAGCTCAAGATGAAGCTTGATGTGGAGCAGGGAAATTACACCAGGACATTGCAGCTCAGGCTGCTGATGTTCACACTCCATAGCAAAATTCCTGCAGAGAGTACCAAATCTCCACACACATGGGTGATTTTCATAAACTGTTATTAATATTATGATACTATGCTGTATGTCCCACTTTAAAATAATTAATATGTCAGCCTACAGATGGATAATTAATTATTTAAAACACAAAGGTGCCTTGCACTAGATGAGTGAGGAATTAAACCAGGTACATGTGCATGCTACCAGGAACTTCTTGGCTTCCTAGCTGACCATTTCCCAGCAGTTTAGTGGTAGAACACAAGCTCATTCTTGTAGAAGTAGTGTGGCCAGGTGCCCCACTGCCAGCTCTCAATGAGGAGCTGCACAGGTTTCTCCCTGCTGCCTTTCTGCCACTTGTCCTTAGCTGAAGGTGACTGATGGCAGGAGCTGGAAGGCCCTGGGTGTCCTTGTGGCTAACATTTGGCTACAGGGTGGCAGCAGCAGGGAAAACATGATAAGTGGCCACAACTGTGTCTGCAACGAACAGTTAGCTGCTGCCTCAGGCAGCATCTGCTTGAACTTTGAGTAGTTTTATTTCCAGCAAAGGCTGTGATGGTTTTGTCTCTACTGAAATGCAATTTTAGCTTCTGCCTTGCTTGTGTGAATGAACAGACAGACAGCACGGTGTCACCCTGGTGTCACCTGAATGTAAATGGTTTACTTTAAACGAAGTGGTCCTAATTAGAATATTTATTTGTTTGCCTTCCTCATTGTCATAAATTAAAATCCCCTACAACACAGCGGATGTTGATGACTGAATAATAATTAACACTAATAATCCGTTTGGGATTGAGCAGGTGTTATTCAGATGAAAGAAAGAAAGAACAAGTTGTTCAGTGAGCTGCAAAACTAATGAAAATAGTTTCCTGGGGCTGTGCCTTGCAGGGCTGGTGCAGCCTTTCCCGCAGGAGGAAGGGATGAGTGGATCCTTCTTTCATTTGCTTAGCTAAAGCTTTCATAAAGTTACGGCAATCTGGTATTTTTGACGCTCTCACAACTCTATTGAATGTCTCCAGCAAGAAACATGGCTCATCTCCTGGGCCAGAAGGATTGAAAGAAAGTTGGAAGTAGGCAGAAAAGAAAGTTTTAAAGGAAACTGAGCTAAAAAACAAATAGCGTCTCTTTGTTTTGTGCAGCTACCTATTGTCATAACACTTGCAGGAACAGAATGTCTTGAGACATCCATCTTTTTGTTCATCCCATTTGAAATGAGGAACCATCTTGACAGACACAAGTCCTCTCCCCTGGCTGCAGCCCCTCAGCACCCAGAGAGAGGGAGTAACCCTGGTACCCTGGGGTAGCACTCAGTGGAGAAAAACACCTCTCCTTGGGCATGGTCCAACTGGTTTCTTTCAGATGCCTGTGGTGGAGGGAAGGAATCACAGCATGGAAGTACCAGTCCCTCTCCCTGAGCTGTAAAGCCTCCCTGGACGTCACCAGCACTAGTGCATTGAGCCCCTCCCTTCCAGAGCATGTGCTGACTGATCCCAAATGCATCACTTCATTTTACTTTTTTTTTTTTTTAAGAAACCAAACTAAAACTACTGCTCTGGGTTTTGCTTGTTTGTTTAGTTTTCTGGGGTTTTTTGCCTGCATTAGCAAACCTTGATTAAACTGGTGCAGCTACAAAGATCTCACAAGTTTAATCTCCTATGTTTAACTGTACCTAGGAAGATGATACTTTTCTGTGTATTACATGACTTTTATAAGGATTCTGGGGACAGTTGTAAATACCTAAGTGAGATAAAGAGCAACTTTATCCAATACCAATGGCAGAGTTAAAGCTGGGCAATGTTTTCTGCGGAATGTTTTGAGTTTAGCTCTTTTAATTTATTATATAATTAGAGATTTCTCCCTTAATTAGTAGAGCGATTAATGATCTTGAGATAAATAATCTCTGGTGCAGGTCAATTGCTGTTAGTGTCTCACTGTACAAAAACAATAGAAGCTCTGTAAGCACAGGGGTCATGGTTAGAGTTATCAACAATTTGGGGGCTAGAGTGGAAAAAGGAAAAAAGCAAAAGAGAAAGTTCCTTGTCTTCATCCATAACAGCTAACAATTTCACAGTATACCAGCTAATTGTTGATATTAAGCATATTAATACAAAAAAGCTTGTGAAAAAGAGAACAAAAAGACAATATAAGATGAATGTGTTAACTATAAGAACCTGCACAAAAAATTAAGGAATAGTAATTTCAAATCAACAGCCATATATTCTTGTGTGCAACTTTACAAAGCCAATTCAAATTTAAAACTAAGGCCTGGAGTGTCAAAAATTGATTTTGTTTCTTTTTGAAGTATAAAATGATTCTGAAATTACCTGGTTTAAAATTCCTTACACTGATCAATTGAAGAAAAACAGGTTCCTTTCTCAAAGGGTCTTCAAGGAATTTGCATGTTAATCAGTCTGCCATCATCAAGTTGGGCAGTTAAAATGAAGCTCTTTGCTAAAACTGTTTTTAATTCCTTTTCTACTAAGGATCCTTTTAAAAACTTAAAAGCAGTCCTCACTAAAAGAGTTCATATAGAGATAATTAGATTATAAGACTTGTCTTTTTAAAAGATCCTTCTGTACAGACCCAGGTTAAAGGAGGAATTAGTTGCATCTCATCTGTGACCTGTTGCTCATAGCATCATTCCACTCCTAAAATCAGGATACTTGGGACTCTTCAGAACCAAATGGGTGGGCTACAACAAGTAGCACTGAATTCCCCTTTGAGTCACTTGTTCTTATTCCCAAACATCTGGGGTCTCAGCTCAGCCATTCCTCAGGTTAATTCTTTATACATGGACAAGAAAGAAATAAAGAAAGAGACCCTGCTCTGGCTTCTCCTCTGTAACACCAATTCAAAGTAACACGAACTTCCCTTTGGGAGGTTTGACACCATCTTCCTGCTCTGGGAGAGGAACGGGTTACAGATGATGGCAGTGCTGTTTGCATGCACAAGCACCATGAGTCACAGCACCGCCGGCCCGGGGCTCACGCTGCCTCCTTGGGCACACAGCGCAATCTTCGAGTGCTCACAGATGCCTCTGGCAGCAGAGTGGGCTCTGAGGGCGTGTGTCACCAGCAACTGCAGCTGCCACCTTAGCAGCCCTCCTTGCCCCTAAGCAGGGTTGGCTGTGAGACTGACCTCCACCTGGCCACCACTCCGAGCAGTGACCTCCCAGGCTGTGTGGGAAAGCCACCCTCCACCTGGTAAATGGAAATAAACCCTCTGAAGTTCTCACTCTTTCTCTGCCAAAGGCCATTTACTTGGAGATACCAGCTTTGCTAGAGGGAATGTAAAGGTACTTTCACATACATAACTGGTTTAAGGTGAAGTAGTTAGCTGATACAAATCTGTTCTGTCACATTTAGCTTTCTCTAAGTAGCCAGAAATTTCATCTAAGGAAGTGTACAGTGGTGCTAGCACCAGAGCCCTCCTTAATTCCTGTGTTATCTTTTTTATCCTACTGAAAAGCCAGAAATAATGTAAGCCAGTGCACTATGGAGCAGAAAGGTTCCAGCAGCAAGCATCAGCTCACCCATTAGCACAGAGCCACTGTAACAACTGTAGGAACAGGGCAGCATTTTCAAGTCACAGCAATTTTTGGGGGTTTTTTCACCTGTACGCTGACAGCCCTGCATGTTTTCAGAAAAGATCTTGGATGCCTTGATTACATAAAAACCTAAAAAGATTTTTTTGAAGGGCTTTGTTCTTTTTGTCAAAGACTGTTTTTTACTTTTGGAAAATGAGCTTATGAAAAGCAATTATTCCAAAGCCTATTAAAGTAATAATTAACTTTGGTGAACTTTGAATCATACCTGAAAGCACCAAATACTAGGGATTTATTGCTGTTAGTGCTCTCCACCATTCTTGAATGATTTCAGTTTATGCCAGTATTGCTGCTATTGGAGGTTGCACCTGCTTCTTGACCTTGATTAATGATCTCCATTTTTTACTGTTATTTAGAACAGCCTTTCTTCCATTGAGTTGAGCTATTCATTTTACATCACATATAAAAATAACTTAATGAGTATTTCGTGTTGCTTAAGTACTACTCAGCTGTACAAATCTAGAAAATGTTTATTGTGGTCTGTTGTGTGATGCCTTAGTAAGTCATCAGCAGAACAAAGCATTGCAGAACTGCTATTTCTGTGCAGAAAAAGGAAAACATTAGTAAAACACATCTGGATTATACTGTTATGCCACACTAAGGGCTCCAAACTACAAGCTAATGAAAATAATGCATTCATTTGCCATCCAGTTAAGATGCTATTGATATTTTAAAGTAGCATACTCTCAAAAACAGTCCTTACAACGAACATGGTCAATTGTAAGCAGATCATTCTAGGTGAGTCAATTTAATATATGTGCATAACCCTGAAAATAGACAGTATTTATCTCTGCCTACATGCTAGTGTATTACAAAGACATTTTTATTTTTTAGCTGTGCTTTACAATCAAGAACCCAGTAACTCCTTACAGAACAATGTTCTACTGAGGCCCGTTTGTATGATAATGACTGATTTTTCCCCCCTTTTTTCTTGCCCCCACCCCAGTTCTCGGCACAATTCAGCATGTTCCAAACCATCAAGGACCAGCTAGAGCAGCGGACACGGATCCTGCAGGCCAACATCCGGTGGCAGCAGGAGGAGCTCCAGAAGATACAGGAGCAGCTCTGCCTGGTCCAAGACTCCAGTGTACAGGTGCGTTACTACTGGAAGGGGCAGAGTCAAGCATCCTCTCTCACGTGACTGTTGATAGCCTTGGCAAATTAAAATTGCTCCAGAGTCCAGGATATCTGAACAAGTGGAAAATAGCTCATCTGAATGAGGATGTTGCGCTCTAAAAGCATTTTGAGTAACCTATGTCAAGAAAGATTTAAGAGCTCTCTGGAAGAAGAGAAGGAAGGAATACCTCAGCCTTAGGAGGAGGAGAATAATTTGGGTCATTTGCAATAACATTTTATTACTTTTTCTACCAAGTCTTCAGACTGAGTAGCTGTAGTAGAAAGAATGTTCAAGTTCAGACTTCCTTGTCACATAAAAACCCCCAAAATTCTGCTGATATTCATTTGTTCACACCTGGGAGGTATCTGAATTTGTTCTTCACCGGACAAGCTTAAGCCTTTAGGGTGAAGCTGACTGAGCCTGTTCTGCTTCTGCCTTTGACACCTCTTACACAGAGGCAGAATTCTCTAGTACAGTACCCCTTACATCTACCAAACCTCAGAAATAATAGCAAGTGCAGTTTAGTAGAGCACAGGTTTCCTTTAACAACAAATGGACAAATAATCCAGTTTTATGGAAGTTTTCTGAATGTGGAGTGATTACTGCTATGTTCCTCATAATTTAACTATAAATGCCAGGTTAAATGATCCTTGTTAATAATGTGGCACTGGGGACTTTGTGAGTATTACACTAATAAGATGATTTTAGAAGACAAGCTCTGTCAAGAAAACACACATTTCAAAGAGTATTTTATGAACAGGATGAAAACATGGGACCTACTGAAATCAGTGAGAATTTTGCTTGCAACTTCCACCCAGAAATAGACTCTCACCTATCATCAGCATCTGGGAAATGCAGTTTCACACATTAACAAGTTGAGATTGTATGTTTAGGTAATTAAGGGATCAGTGAAGCCAAATTAGAAACTTTGCCTCTTAAGTTGCTGCATGTGCAGTGCTGTAAGACAACACAGTAACTGTGGGTTCCAAACACGGGACTCCTTGTTCCTGGTGCCATACAATCACATAGGGAGACCAGGTTTGGCTCCAGTGTGTTTCTTCTTTTGGCTCTCCATTGACTTTGATTAATGGGAAGAGAAAGTCTCTCTGCAATTAACAGGTGTTCAGTTCAGAATCATGTCATATGTCTGAAAGCTATTATTGTTATTATGAATATCAAGAGATTATATTCTCACTTCCTCTCTTTTTAATTGGGTGACAACCATTACTCTCTCCTGGTGACATCTTCAATAATCATACACACACTTTTTTCTTCATCATTCAGGCAAAAATAGAATTTCAGAGCACATTCTTATATGCAGGAAACAGATTTTATTTTTAGAAAGCTGTCTCCTATATGCGTTAGGGTGCATTTAACAGCACAAAGACCATGGAACAGATTCTCAGATACACTCAGAGGCAGCTCAGGCAGAGGCCCAGAGGGTAAATGGTGGGTTGTTCTGTACTGCCCACCCTTACCAGTTTGTAGCTCTGAGTTACACCATTTGGGTGATTGCCCTGTCCCGTGAAGACTGCACCAGGTTGGACAAGTATTTTCAGACCATTACAAGTTCTCTGGTATCGGTACCGACCATGTCCCAGCTTACTGCAGATGCAGAACTAAGAGGCAGGGGGAGTGGAAAGAGTTTGGAAATGCAGGAGGCTGAATATTTGCCTGAAATGGCAATGCTGGATGGAGAATACATCCTCTGTGTTTTGTGTGCTTTGTGGTCTCCTCAGAGCAATCAAACAAGGTGTTGAGATGCGAGTGGTCACACTGACTCCTGGCCAGGGCCTTTTTCTTCTCCCACTTTCTCTAGGTAAAGAAACAAAAAACACACAAAGAAATTACTGTGCTGTTGCAGGGATAGACTGAGATGTGGAATTAATTTTGTCTTACATGGCTAGGGGCAATTCGAAAGAAAGCCTCACACTTTTACATGCAGCTCTTTTGTGACTCAAGAGCAGCAAGGAGTAAACTGCTAAATCAGAAATCCAGCCACGTGCTTTGCTGCACAGATTTCATCATTCAGGGAGCTGGATGTCTGCAGACATTGATCTGTGTCTACTATCAAAGCTAAAAGGCATAGTAACAAACAGACTACTATCAAGCACATTTCTGGTGTCTTTAATACACTGTGTAATAGAGCTGTAAGTGTGGAGGAATGATGTAGGCTGTCTGAAAAGGGAGAAATGTTCCCTGCTTTCCCCTTCTTAGCTGATTTATTAGCATATCATCCCCACTGGTTCACTCCCTTCCACACAGAAGTGTACAGGTAGCTTCATGGAGAATTAAGCTCGATTTTCATTTCCTTCAGAGATCTTCAAAAGTGAGTACAGCAGTCTGCCAGGAAATGCTTTCCCAGCCAGGCAGATGTTGAGCACAGTAGTCTGCATTAGAAACTGTTTGCAGGAGCCTCGTGCAGAGAAAGATGAAACTGTTGGGAGGGTTGAGGGCCCTGAATAAAAGTGTTCCAAACCCCATTAAATCTCTGCTACTGCTTTCCCCGACAATGAAGGACAAGAGCAGAAAGAGTAACCTCAGAAGTCAGAAGGATGCTGTGTCTGCTCCAGTTTGAACAGTCTAGCTAATTCACAGATGCAGAGGAAGGCAGAAAGGCTGAGCCAGACCAGCTTGCATGAACTACAATCAAGACCATCCACAGCCACCCATCATTTGCAAAGCAGGCTCTCTTCGAAGTCAATGAATCTCAGTTTCCCAGTGCTGTGCTTCTCATCTTTATATATTTTTTTATAAAGAAAGAGTCTTGATGCCTGTAATGATGAGCCCAAAAGCTATAATCCCCTGATTATCCAAAGGACACGTAGAGTCAAAGACATGTTTTCCTCAGGATACCTTGTCAGTGTGATGCAGCCATTAGCTCTAGGGCCCATCTATCTTGCAGTAAGGGGGCAGCAGTGTCAGAGGGTCCCTCCTCTCCCTCGCTTCTTTGCTGTGTATGTTAACAATCTGGCCAATTAAAAAATGTTTGTAAGATGCTTCACTGACCTTGCAGTCCACGAAATCACCAACGAGACATGTCATTAGCAGCAATTCTGTTAGGAGGCTGCTAATTTCTACTTAGACAGGGAAGGATTTCATTTTTTATGAAAAGGTTTCTCTTGTTATTTAAAGCTGCTGTATTTCACTGTTTTGGGGAGTTCAGACAGGACTATCACAAAAGAGACACATTATGAAAAACCACCATTAAGTTTTGTACAAATTAAGCTTTTAGGTTTAACTAGCAGGTGGAAGTTCCATGCTTCGATCCTCTATCAGGTTAACTCTTGTTTTGATAAGGCATCTTGAGTCTTCAGTTCTGCAGGGACACAGCTACCATTCCTTCTCTCTCTGAGCTTGTTTTTGCCAGGTCATTTATGTCCAGAGGGTAACAATGCTGCTTTCACTATTACAGTGGCAACAGAGGGTCCCACGGTATGAAACAGTCAAAGCCCTCTCTGGGTACAAACATATGAACAAATGAAATTGGCCTACTGGGGTAAACTTGGTTCTAAATTTACGGTGTGTTAGCTGCCAACCATTAACTCTGCATGTTCCTATCCCATGGCACACTCTGGTAATTGCAAAGTAGGTTACTCTGCCTTCTTTGGAGGATAAACTCCTTGGCCTTCATCTGGAAGTGAGGTAAGCACACAGGGATGTCCCTGCTAAGTCAGTACTCTGCTGCAAGTTCATACCCTACCTGACATTCGCCTTGATGGATGTTGAATTTGCATTGGGTGAACTGAGTATTTCTCTGGTGCCATGTTCCATGTATGAGGAGGACACAAAGCTAATCCTCCTAAAGGTCTTAATTTGCAGTGATCTGTCCAGTACCAGTGGGCTCACACTCCCTTCCCATCACTTTTTTGACATGCACCACTTGCTTTGCCTGTTCTGAATTTTATATCAAATTTTATGTCAGTGGTGACCCGTTTCACTGCTAGGGCTAATCAAATGAGTTCATGTACTAAACATGTCCAAAGCTTAGCTTCTATGTACAGAAAATAAACAAGAAAATGAATTTTCATTATATTTGTCTTTAATTTATTCATAATAAGACCTATTTACTTGGCAGAAGTTGCGAGACCATCTGTCTTTCTGATCTGTAATGGCTCCAAACTCAGTGAGCAGTGTTTTTAAAAGAAAACACTCAGAGCTAGTTTCAGACCTGCTGCAAGCAATACCCCAATCCTGTCACTTGACCCATTTATTCCTATCAGACATCTCTGAGATGTGGTTAGCCTACAGCACCTGAAACAAGCTGTTGCTTTTCCTTAATTGCACTCCCCCTTCCAGCTGATTAATGTAAGATTTGTCTGTACCTTTTTTCCTGGGTAAAATTTTGACACACAGAAATCAATTAAAAATTTATCACATTTAAATAAGCTGTGTTTTTAAAGCTAGATAAATAAGTACAAACATGATGGATCAAGCCATACTTTGTGAAGAAAAGCAATATGTTATGCTGGGCCTGTGGAAAAAGGTATGGGCTTTTTCCAGGAAAAATTAGAGGGGACATGATAGTTTAGGGAATTGTTAATATAGCAATAAGCTGCACAAAGGTGTACTAATTACTGGGTGTACCTCAGATGTTCTGCTAGGCATGAGACTGATGGATGAATAATGAAGAGAATAATTGTGATTCTGATTTCATTTAAAACTTAAGTAGCTCCACTTAAATTAATGGAGTTCCACACATGTAGCAGTGGTGTGGAATCAGAATCAGATCCAAAAATTACGTCAGCTGTGTGGGATGCATATCTCCATATAGTCCTTGGTGGCAGAAAGGCTAGGTCTGAAATACTGCGAAGAGAGTTTGTAGCATTAATAATGCATGGTTTTAAAAGATTACTTTTCCATCTCTACAGTTGTAATAAAAGAAATAGCCCCTAGAAAAGCAAAAATTCCCAAGTCCTGTAACTTCTAAAGAAGAAAGCCTCATCTTAAAATGCAAAGGCAGAGAGGGCATCATTTGCAGAAACACTAAGAGAGGAACTGCTAGCTCTTTTGCACACGTCAAATGCATGGCACAGTTAGGAAGAACACCAGGTGACAGTTACCTGATGGGAAATCAGATAAATGACAGCGACTGTCTGTTTACACATCCTGTCAATGATAAGGACACGGCCATTCAGCTTGGAGAGCTCTGGCCTGACTGTGGCCTCATTAAAAACATTCAACTACTCAGCTGGGTGTAAAATGTTGAATTTCCAGAGACAAATTCAAAGACAGCTCTGTCTGAAAGGCAGATGGATTTTTGTTGAAAGGAGAAATAAAAGGACTGAAAAGACACAGACTTACTCTCTTCTCTTTGGTCAGGATGCCCCAGAACACAGTGAATGTACTGGGAACTGCTCTTAAGAGGGCTGTGCCTGCCCCATGGAGAGAGGACTTGCACCTTCAAGACAGATTTTACAAGTAATGGGTGCACTTGCAGAACAAGAAACGAAGAAACTAGAGACAGTAGAGCTGTTAATGTAAGAATGATAGGTGATTTCCAACAGTAAATGTGTTATGAATCCAGAAATGCGATAACTTTATTTTAGAATATATCTTTGGATTTACTTCTGTCACATTCATTATTCAAGACATCTGGGCTATGTAAATAAATCCTCCCCTCTTCTTTTCCAGATGATCTTACAGCAGCCAACAGCGTCCCTGAGCTTTAGCAATACTCAGCAGCTGGATCCACAACAGCTACAGCAGAGGTCGGGGGCCATTTCTCAGCAGCAGCTTGTCCCCAGTCCTCAACTTCAAGGGCAAATCTCATCTTCACAAACGACGAACCAGCAGTCACTGAGAGAAGCAAGCATGATACCAAGCCAGGTAATCATTTATTTGAATAGAGAAGCATTTAGATGGAAAGGAGAAACTGAGCTGTTATTAGGCAAGCAAGTAAAATCATGTCAGTCCTGTAACTGCCTTTAAGATCTCAGCCAGGAGGGTTACTTGAGCAACTGTTGCAGCTTGAAAGTGGAGCAGGGGGACATGCAAAGTGTGTAGGTGACTTAACTCTTCTTCAGGTGGTCCTGAAAGAAACCTGACTGATCCCACTGGAAACTTGAAATAGTGAGACCTCTCAGAATACTTGCTCCCTGAGCCCAGTTGGACAGCACCAACACAACAATGCCTGCTGTGGTGGCATACAGAATACATTGAGATTCATTTGAGACCCTTAGGCTGTGAATGTTAACAGGTTCCTGCACAGCAAAATAATGTTCAGCCTGATCAGTCACTGAGATCTGTGAAAGCTATTAGGTTTGGCACTCTGTTTTTTGTTCATACTGCTGGTCTCTCAGCATTTCCAGTGTTTGCTCTTCCACCCACCTGTTGTACCTCCCTTCACAGAAAACTGAGCTCCTGTTTCTGCTTCCCCAATGTGTGGCAAGCATATTTGTCTTCAGAGTCCCCCCCAAGCTGTAGCTTTTCACCTCCTACATACCTGTGTTGTAATGACTCTATTAAAGTAGAGAGTGTACTTCTATAACAAGTACAAGACAAAGGGCAAGGGGCAGAGCCTGATGCACAGGAAATTCTACCAGAATATAAGGAAGAACTTTTTTGTCACTGTGCGAGTGACCATGCACTGGAACACATTGCCCCGAGAGGGTGTGGAGTCTCCTCCCTCACTCTCTGGAGATTCTAAAGAACCGTCTGGGCACGATCCTGTGTAATGTGCTCTGGGATGACCCTGCTAGAAGAGGAAGGCTGGACCAGATGTCCCACTGTGGTCCTTTCCAACCTGACCCGTTCCGTGATTCCCTGAAATAGGAAAAAACAAAACAAAACTCAAACAAAGAACAAACAAAACCATCAACAAAACAACCACACCCCATTGTTTTTACTTTTACTTCTTCCTATCATTGGGCTTGGTGGCAGCTCCTCACGCTTAACTTTGCTCCTGCCTTAATGGGGAGTCGTTTGGGCAGCGCCGGGTTTGCCGGCCGGCAGGAACGGGCCCGGGGCAGCCGCGGGCCTGACAGTCGTTTCGCGTACGGTGACAGCAGGCGGTAGCGGCACCGCCAGGCACCGGTGCCGGAATCGAGCCGTCTGCCCGTCCTCTCTTCTCTTGCAGGGCCCGAAGGCGGCGCGCAGCGCGGAGCTGGCGCCGGGCGGTGGCCGCGCCCCGCCCCGCCCCGCGCCCTTCGCCTCAGGCGGCGG
>VZUI01045602.1:0-19505 GCA_013401135.1 Cettia cetti | reverse complement strand
CGCCGCCCTGCGCGCCTGCGCCGCCCGCCCCGCGCGCCCCCTGCGGGCAGCGCCCCGAACTGCGGGCACCGAGCGGGGACGGAGCTCGGGCACCGAGAGCCCCTGCCCGGGGAGATGCCCTTCCCCTTTACCGGGGGACATTCCCTCACACGGGGGACATTCCCTTACCCGGGGGAGATTTCCTTGCCTGGAGGAGATTCTTGTGCCCGGGGGAGCTTTCCTTACCCGGGGGAGCTTCCCTTGCCTGGAAGAGATCGCTCTGCCCGGGGAAGCCTTCCGTACCCGGGGAAGATTCCTTTACCCGGGGGAGATTTCCTTGCCTGGAGGAGATTCCTGTGCCCAGGGGAGCTTTCCTTACCCGGGGGAGATTCCCTGGCCTGCAGGGGATTCCTCTGCCCGGGGGAGGTTTCCTTACTTAGAAAGTATTTCCCTGTCTAGGGAAGATTTCCCTGCCCAAGGGGATGTTTCCTCACCTAGGAGAGATTTCCCTGCCTGGGGGATGTTCCCCACCTGGGCAATATTTCCTTGCCCAGAGGAGATTCCTCTGCCCAGGGGATGTTCCCCTCACTTAGGGAAAATTTCTGTGCCTAGAGGGTATTTCCCTGTCCAGAGATTTCCCTACCTATAGGATATTTCCCTGCCCAGAGGATATTTCCCTAGCTAGAAGATATTTCCCTACCTGGAGGATATTTCCCTACCTGGGAGCAGTTTTCCTGAAGTCTCCTTCCCTCCCTTCCTCAAGGCAGCTTCCATCCCTGCCTGGGGGCTGCTCCCCTCCCTACCTGGAGGCTGTTTCATTTTTCCTACCTGGATGTTATTTCCCTCCCTTTAGGCTGTGTTTTACCCTGCTCGGAGACTTTGCCTTTCCTTGCCTGGCTGATGTTTCTCTTCCTCCCTGGAGGCAGTTTTCCTCCCTCTTTGGAGGATGTTTTCCTACCTGCTAGCTGGAGGCAGCATTCCTCCTTTTCTGGAAGCAGTTTCCCCCTTTACTCCAGAGATCCCCATTGCCACCATTCCTTCACCCACTGATCACCCAAATTTTCCCTTATTTCCCTCCTGACAGCATAAGATTCAAATCTCACACTTTATATCCCCTCCACTCCCCATTTTAAGACTTGTCCATGGAGGGGAATGGATAAATTAAACCAAAGGGGAAAAAAAATGTACCTTCCTGCCAGTAAAATTCTTTGTAACAGAACTCCTGGAGGAACCTGATGCTTCCAGAGGCAGAAACTGCTCCTCCTGCTCCATGGCTCAACCTTCCTGCCACACCAGAGCAGCCTGGGAGGTTCCAAACAAAATATTTTATTTCTGTGGGAAGACACTTGTTCCTCAAACCCAAACTGTGAGCAAAAAGGAAAAGTAATAATGGGATAATGGTGGCACAACCCACAGACCCACAGTTCCTACTCCTTCCAGAGCTCAGGATTGACCTTGCTGGGCACTGGCTTAGATGGAAAACTGGGAAGGAATTGTTCCCTGTGAGTGTCCAAGGCCAGGCTGGACAGAGTTTGGAGCAGCCTGGGATAGAGGAAGGGGTGGAAGGGGTGGAATGGGATGGGATTTAAGAGGAAGGGGTGGAATGGGATGGGATTTAAGAAGAAGGGGTGGAATGGGATGGGATTTAAGAGGAAGGGGTGGAATGGGGTGGGATTTAAGGTCCTTCCCAACCCAAACCAGTCTGGGGTTCTACAATTCCGTAACGCTTTTGGGGAACAACTTGTGTTTGTCCAAACATTTATTCAGAGTTTCAGGAATTCTCATCCCACCTGTCCCAACAGGCCCAGATCAGCCTTCAGAGCAGTCCTGTCGAGTGAGGAAAAGCTGTGAGGTGTGAGAACCACAGATAAGATAATTTAGGAAGACAAGTTTGGTCATGTGTCCCCCTCCTGAAGTAATTCCTGTAACACAGAGTGATATCCTGCCTAATTCAACTGAGAATTAGCAAATTCCAGAGAAACTTGTCTCTGAGTCAAGAGAAATACACAGCATTAAGAAAAAACAACAAACCACCACACTCTTTTAATCATAAAAGTCACATTAATGAAATCATCAGTGAGGCTCATTTGGAAAATAAATTAAAACATTTTCACACTTTGTCAGCAAAAAGATTGATGCCTGAAACCCTGACATCATAATCTCTGAACTTACTTTTATAATAAAAGTGTAAAACTTTTATCTCTGAAAAGATTTCTTTTTCACAGACTGCTATATCAAGGTTGCTAATTTAAGTTTCAAATAAACTTTACCCCAAACAATCATCACCTGAGAGGAAAAAGCACCGCAGGCAGCACAGGGAAATGCTGACTTAGGACTCCCCCTGGTCTCTGTCTGCTTTGCATTTTAATGTTCTTTATTCTGTTAATACATGTCAGGGCCACACCCCGTGTGGGAGGAAGTGGCTTTTGCAATCCTTTTGTAGGATTTATTGTTGATAGGCAACACTTCTGGCAGGGAGGGAAGATAGGATTGTTCCATTGTGGGAAGTTTTACACAGCCCCGTGGCACTGGAAGACTTGGAACAGATGAATCTCTGCCTAAAGTGATCAAAACTTTGCTCTGAAAGGGTTGTTATTTGAATTTTTGCTGGTAAAGTAGATTTTACCAGGAGAAAAAAAAAAATAAGGAAAAATAAAAATTTTTTTAAAAGGCAGGTTAAGCCCTTTTTTCCCCCCTCAAAAAAGGTGTCTCCAATCTGTACAGTAAAATCAGCCTCACAGCTGCCCTCCTGTGCTAACCCACTCCAGAAGAGCTCAGAAAAGAACTTTTAAAGGAAAAATTCATGTCCAATTTTGTGGTACAAACTCCCCACAATTATCTGTTACCCAACACCCTGTGAGCCTCTGCTATAAAATCCTCAATACTTTGTCCCTGAGGCCACAAAATTCTGCTTTGCAGCAATTCTGCAGGACACTCCCAGATCCTTAGCTCAGCACTGACATTACTTCACATCTCTCTCCACACAGACTCCTCCAGGTGTATTTCTGATAAAAATTGGGTATCAGTGGAGCTCAGAGGAGTCACCAGCACTGTCTGAGCTCCCCTCATGCTCAGGGAAAATGGGAAACTTTCCTGACTCATCCCTGTTCAGGCTCCAAGGGAAGCAGTATCAAACATGACTCAAGGCAGGTTTCTGGAGCTTCCCTCCTTTCACATTCCCTGTTCCAAAGACCATTTTCCCTGGATTGCTCAATTTGCTGGACAAAGATCAGCTCTTTTTGCATTACCAGCATTCAAAGGTAGGAAGAAACCCAAACCCACTGATCAAGTTTCTGATCAGCGCTGATTTCCCAGCTGTAAATTAAATAAAAAGTGATTGTTTAAATCCATATTTTGCTCTATAAAAAATAGAGACAGTGATCAGACAGAGCATCTGAACTGCAGATCTAAATTGACTTGGGTTTGGTAATCCTCTTTAAGCTTATTTTTCTGTGAAGTACTCTACATTCACGTCGAAGGCTCTGAATATTGTTCTCAATCTCTGATACAGCCTTTAATTCCCTATCAGCAGGACCCTTAAGCAGGGCTTATCCTTCTATTCCATTACTCCCATGTAATCTAGAGGACTGCAGACCCCAATTTCAATGGAATCAGCACGCAGAGAGCCACCCCAGCTCTGAGGAGGACGGGAGCACGGCACGGGCGCTCCATGCGGACAATCCCACCGCAGAGGCTCTCCCTGCTGGCAGCTCCTGCCAGGACACCCCCGAGGCTGCCCGGGCGCTGCAGCTGGCGTCCGTGCGTCCCTCAGGAGCCGCAGAGGGGCAGAGCCTGCCCGTTGCTGCCGGGGCTCAGAGCTGGAAGCGCCGCTGGGCCTCGTCGGCGATGGCGGCGGCGATGGCCAGGGAGGAGGTGGCGGCGGGGGAGGGCGCGTTCCTGACGTGCAGGATCCGCCTGCCCACGGCCCCCGCGCCTCCATCGAACACAAAATCATCCACCAAGTTCCCCTGGCTGTCCAGAGCCTGGGCTCTCACGCCAGAGGGACCCCTGCAAAAGCAAGGAGGGGCTCACCAGCAGAAGGGAAAGGTTGTTGTGAGGCAGGAAATCAATTCCCGTGAGAAGGTGTCCAGAGAGTGGAGACAAAGCCTTTTGGGGGAGGTTTAACGCTCAGGAGGCAGAGTGGGGGGTATCTGACAGTCATGGCGTCATTGAGGTTGGAAAAGACCTCCCAGATCACCAAGTGCAACCTCTGACCTAAAAGCACACCCCACTCCATGGCAGGGACACTTTCCACCATCCCAGACTGCTCCAAACCCTGTCCAGCCTGGCCTTGGACACTTCCAGGGATCCAGGGGCAGCCACAGGAACTTCTCTGGGAACTCTATTCCAGGCTTTCCCCACCCTCAGAGCCAGGAATTTCTTCCCAATATCCCATCTAAAGCTGCCCTCTGTCAGCTTGAGGCCATTCCCCCAAGGCCCTGTAAATAGTCCCTCTCCATCTTTCTGCAGGTTCTCAAGTACTGCAAGGCCAAAATGAGGTCATCCCAAAGCTTCTGCTCCCCAGCTCTAAGCTGAACAATCCCAAAATTCTCAGCCTTCTCTCCCAGCAGAGCTGCTGCACCCCTGTGATCATCCTGGTGCCTCCTCTGGGCTGAGGAGCTCCAGGTCCTTCCCGTGCTGGGACTCCCAAGCTGGAGGCAGCTCCATGCTTTGGTCTCGTATTTTGGTAGAGGGAAGGACTAACCCCCTGCCACGTTTTCTGCTGTTCAAATACGAGATTTCCCAAACAGGAGAAGTTTTTCTTACCTGAGAACATCATTGGTGGTGACCTCAGGGATGAACTTCTGCAGCTGCCTCACCTGGGCACTGAGGGAAAAGGCTCTGTACAGCTCCCCCAGGCCGTAGGACACGTTCCTCAACACCAGCTTCCACAGCCCACTGCAAGGGGAAAAACAACTGCACTGAGGGAAAATCTGCCTCCAAATGCTCCTGCTGCAGCTGCTGAGGATGGCAGAAAATGCAACTGCATGGCACAAGCTCTCATTCCCCAAATCAGGAATGACATCATGCTTTATATTTGAGAAATAAATGTTTGCCCCCCTCCGCTTCAACAAACCTTGCTCACAGAGCTGTGGCATTGAATTAACGAGGAATTCCAGTCCTGGAAGTGTTCCAGGCCACGTTGGATGGGGCTTGGAGCAACCTGGGCAGGGACACCTTCTACTATCCCAGGCTGCTCCAAGCCCCAATGTCCAACCTGGCTTTGGGCACTGCCAGGGATCCAGGGACAGCCACAGCTGCTCTGGGAGTTCCAGCCCAGCCAGGAATTCCCAATTCCCAGTCTCCCACCCAAATCTCCCCTTTCCCACTCTGAAGCCATTCCCTGTGTCCTGTCCCTCCATCCCTTGTCCCCAGCCCCTCTCCAGCTCTCCTGGAGCCCCTTCAGGCCCTGCCAGGGGCTCTGAGCTCTCCCTGGAGCTTCTCCTCTCCAGGGGAACATTCCCAGCTCTCCCAGCCTTTCTCTCCTCCCAGCACCCTCTGCAGGTAATTAACGATGCTGGCTGAGTTGATTAAGTTATCACAGTGCACTGGACCAAAACCAAGGCTGGAACAGCTCCCCCAGCACCTTCCAATGAGCAGCCACATTCCCAGACTGGCTGAGACACGTCCTGGTAGAAAATTCAAATATGAGACCACACAAAGTCAAATGTCTTGGGGAAATCCACCCTTATCAGCACAGCTGTCTTGAACCACACCAAAAACGTGGGAAAAGCAGGATTTGGGGCAGGAAGTGGCTTCCATGGCTCACACTTCAACAAGAGCACCCAGCAGACACAAACACGAGGCATTACCTGTAGGTTACAGCATCTAAAAAGTCTCCAGGGCTGAAGTCCAAGAGTTTGTAGCCCTCTCTCTTAAAGGCCAGCACTGCATTAGGGCCAAGCCAAACACTGCCATCCATCCTGGGTGTGAAATGGAACCCCAGGAACGGGAACCGAGGGTTGGGAACCTGAAATGGGGCACAGGAGTGATCAGAGCTGGTACAAACAGGAAATTTGCCATTTTATTTCCAACCACAGCCACAAAACTCTGAGTCACAGAACCTCAGAATTGGCTCTGAGCTGGTTTTGCTGCTTGTTAATTGTGCAGTTGTGGCATGTCATTAATTAAAGCACTGGAGAACAGAGCAGGGCCAGGTAAAGCTGAACTTTAAGGAAAGGAAAACAAATAACAGGAGGGAAAAAAAACTGCACGTGATTTTTCAGGATATAAATCAACCCACAACAAAACCAATGACACCCTGATGTTATTCACCAGCAGCAATTATACTGCAATAAAACAGAACACAAAATATTAGGAAGCCTTACTGTGTGTACAAAACAGCCTGAACTCAGCAGGCCTGGTTAATGCTAACAATAAATATCTGCATGTTCTTTTCTTGCTCCTCCTTCCCATCCCATTCAGGATCCTGAATCATTCCCAGGTGAGTTCAGACAAACAGCAATGCCCAGCATTCCAGTTTTCCCAAAGATCCAGTATTTAGCAGGCAAAGCTAAGCTCATATTCAGAAAATCAGTTTTTTAATGGACAGAATTAGCTAAAATGCTGCCCTAGGAATTCTCTCCACTTGCTCTATAACTACATTTTCTCTCTGGGATTGCTCCTCCTCATTCCATTATTTGTCTGTATTAGGTGGTAGAAAGGTTGTCCCTTTTTCTCCCATATCTACTTTTTATAACAAAATCAACAAATTCAAAAATAAGGTCGAGAGGAAAATACCTAAATCTGAGTGTTGAGTGTTAGCACAGATGATTAAACCCTCTTTAAATAATTAATCAGAGAATCCCAGAATCACTGAGGTTGGAAAAGACCTCCACTATCTTCTGTAAAATTCTTGAGGGTACAGTCAACCCCTTTGTCCAGATTATCAATAAAGAGATAAAACAGGACTGTTATAATGATTTAAATAATAAATAATAATTTACTATCATCTCTCCCTGACTTTTGAATCCTGCCTACAGATTTATTTTAGGCCATATAGATATAATTTAGAGTTTCCTGGATGTGGCAATGTGATTCTTCTCTCTATTAAGAAAAAACAAACCCCAGACTAAACCATAAACTAAACAAAACCACTTTCCACGTGGTACTTCCATGTTTTCCTCAAAAATTAACAAAATCCAAGCTGCCCTGTCACAAATCTCCAGCCACGTGTGTGCACCGCTGTCTGACAGAAATAACCACAAATTTTTTCCCTTTTTCTGCCTTTTTAGCAGCTCTTAGAGCACAGTGTGACAGACAAAGCAGGGGGGTACCTACTGGATAAATATTTCCTTTCACCAAGTAAGACTTTTCTGGTTTTAGCACCAAATAATCCCCCCTGAAGGGAACAATGCGGGGCTCGGGGCTGCAGCCGCTGATCTCGGACAGGCGGTCGGAGTGAAGCCCTGCACAGGTCAGAATGTGCCCACAGGAGATTTCCTCACCCTGTGGGGAACAAAAAACACATAAAAATTCAATGTATCTACTGAAAAACACCCAGAAAAACCCCACAGCTGTTTGTTTAGATAAGTAAATAAGGCTGTTTGCTGATTTGACCCCGCAGGGTGGGAGCAGCTGCACAAATTGACAGCAGACAGGTATAGAGAGCTGCTAAATATTAAACACCTTATCATCTAAATAAATACATTTTAAAAAATCAAAAACTATTATCTATTTATTTAGCTCAGTACCTGTTTTTAAATACTATGTGTTTTGGGTTTTTTCTTCAACTGAAAAATATTTGCATTAAAAAAAAGTCAGTATTTTGTGGAAAAATCTTAACAGATTTTAGAAGCTACTTTTTAATGAGATAGCACAGTAGGAGAAAAAAAAGCAGAAGAACTAAATTTAAAAACTACCAGAGGGGTTGTGAGGTTGTTTTTGTTCCAGATATTCCCTCCTGAAGGTGAAGGGGTTACAGCCACAGCTCCTGACTTGCAGGAACAGCACCTGTCGTGCACCTGTTTTGCTGAAGCAGTTCTGATGATAAAATGATAATAAAAATTATGCTAAAAGCCTTCTTATCATTTTATGGATGCCAGAGCCCAAAAGTAAACATGAAAATTGGTGTTTGTCACCAAATGAACCAGTCATAAAAGGAGTTCTTGGAAACACAAGCATCAGATTGAGCAAATAAAGCAGATAAGGGATGTTAAACATTAGGCAGCAGAAAGTTATAGTTTATTATTTTATATCATTATTATTATCATTATTAATTGAGCATCCTCATTGTTAAGAACTTTTTGCAGTTGTTTTATTAAACTGAGCATGTTGCTGAATAGCAGCTTTTTAATTTTTTTTTTTTTGAGATGATTAATCTACCAGGAAAAAAAAGAACTTAAGCAAAGGAGAAGCAGCTTCCTGGAAGGAATTAAAACTTCTTTTTCACTCTTACCTTTTTGTTCCTAACAATGACTGGGTATTTCAGTCCTGAAATGGAATTAGACAAGAGAAGGAATTATTAAAAGAAGTAACAGGGAACTGACAGAACAAGCAGCTTGTCACCAGGAAGGAATTTTCCTCTGGAATATCTTCCAAGTTATGGAAGAACTACTCTTGCCATAATTAATGTTGTTGGACATGACTGTATTTATTAATTATAGGGGTTTTATTCTTCCCTCTGTGTGCCAGCACAGATCCAATCTGCCTTCAGGACAAGGAAAATCACTATGACAAGAATAAACATGCAAGATTCAGATAAATCTGATTTTAAGAGGAGAGAACAGCTTTACTTCTCCTTTTTATTCTCACTTTCTTCCATCAGTTTTAAATGTTTCAGCTGAAGGGTGACCCATCTGCAAAAAAAAACCCCAAGTGAGTTTGCTGAATATTCTCACTAAGATAATTTTGCCTTTTTTTCTCATCCCTAGGAGACAGAAAAATTCAGAAATGTCATTCCAATTAAAACAATTGTGCTTTGAACAAAATCTTTGTAGTAAATGGAGCAGAAAATAAAATCCAGCCTTACCATCTTCACTTTCTGGAGAACTTTCTTTGGCCATCTCCATGTTTGTGACTTCAAAATCAGTCAAGATTGTCCCACCTGCTTCCTGGAAGTCTCTGGCATAGGACTGGGCTACTTGTTTGTAATCCACAATCCCAGTGTAGGGAGAATCAAGGGCCATCAGTCCCTGGAAGGGTTTGAAAGACACAGAGGAAGAGTGAAGGTTGGAATATTTCATCTGGAATATCTGCACTGCCATGAGAAGGGAGTGCTGCTGTCTCCCCCATGTGCTCAGCTGGATCTGGAACATGCAAAGGATGTTTTGGGAAGCAAATCCAAAATGTTTACAGGGAAAATAAAGAAGATTTTAAAAGATTCTTTTCCAGAAAATTTCTGTCTGTTACCTACACCCACTCCTAAGTCACACCAGAGCAAGCTGCCAGATATGAAACAGCACAGGGAATTCACATCCAGGTTTTCCTTTCAAACAAAGCCAGACTAATCAAGAACAAATCTGTGTTCCATAAACTCCACACACCCCTGCTGCTGGGAAAATAAACAGCCTGAGAAGTGCTGCATGACAGCCACTCCAACAGTATTGAAATTGGCTTGATCCAAATTCATTTTAGGGATGGGAAGGAATTTTCAGGCTCTTCTGAACTTGAACCTCAAGGCCAGAAAAATATTTGTGTTAAATGAAAAGATGTTTTCACCTGAGGGAACAGCTCTTACAAGCTAATTAGAAGTATGGCAAGCCCTTACCCTGCAGAAGGGCTCCTTCTCCTGGATTTCCTTGGCTCCAATGAGTTTCAGCCCTGGGACATTGTTCTGCAGCCCCCTCTCATACAGAGCTTTGAGCCTTGGAATTTCATCGTGTTCCACAGCCACAATCAGCTTTGGGAAAGGAAAAAAAAGGCACAGCAGTGAGCAAAACAGAGCCAGGGCAGGTTTGGCATCAAACTCAAGCAGCAGTGAGTGAGTAAACAATGAATCCAGGGGGTGAAAAATGGTTGGTGCTATTAATTGCACAGAATTCTGTTGCTGAGGAAGCACTAATATATCAGAGAATTAAAAAATAAATGCTAAACTGCAGTTTGAGTTACTATCAATTGACAATATTTGCCAGAAGCACTCTGAGACTACAAGATTGCATGTGAAAGAAGAGAATATGAATTTACAAAACCACTGGGATGCTTTCAGAAGTAAAATTGAACTCAAACCAAGGTACAAACCTCCAAGAGCCTCGATAAGAGAGCAAGGACATGTTCTGACATGGTCTGAGTGGAATTGTACCAGCTTCACTTCATTTCATCAAGGAGTCTGTTCACAGCTACCACAGGAGATAAATCCAGGCTGGGAATTAATTCCCTGTGCCAGGTTTGCACAGACCATCATCCTCCCAGGGCCAGCTCACAGGAGTGAAGCTCTCCAAGCCTGCGGCTGCTTTAGGGAAGGGTTGCAAAGTTTCACCATTATCTTCCCAGGAATGAACACTGCCAGGGAAGTGCCACGGAACCATGGAATTGTTGAGGTTGGAAGAGCTCTCTTAGAGCCCAACTGATCCCTCAGCACTGCTGAGGCCACCATTGCCCCGTGTCCCCAAGTGCCACATCCACACAGCTTTTAAATCCCTCCAGGGATGGGGACTCCAGCACTGGAGAAACCTTTCCAGGAAGGAATTTTCCCCAGTATCAAACCTAAAGCTTTGTGGTGCAACTTGAGGCCATTTCCTCTGTTCCTGTCCCTGCTCCCTGGGAGCAGAGCCTCCCCTGGCTGTCCCCTCCTGGCAGGGAGCTGTGCAGAGCCACCAGGGCCCCCTGAGCCTCCTTTCCTCCAGGCTCAGCCCCTTCCCAGCTCCCTCAGCCTCTCCTGGTGCTCCAGACCCTTCCCAGCTCTGTTCCCTTCTGGGGA
This sequence comes from Cettia cetti, assembly GCA_013401135.1. NCBI lineage: Eukaryota > Metazoa > Chordata > Aves > Passeriformes > Sylviidae > Cettia > Cettia cetti. The sequence goes on along the minus strand of VZUI01045602.1, from coordinate 8,668 downwards.
CAGGCTCCAGCCCCTCAGTGTGGCTTTGCAGGGAGGAACCCAGGACTGGAGATGACCCAGCAGTGCCAGCACAGGGGACAGGCACTGCCCTGCTCCTGCTGCCACTCTCCTGTTGTACAAAACACACAAATCCAGCGTCACCCAGGCTCCAGCTGAGCCCTTCAGGACAGGAGCTTGGAGCAGCTGTCCCCTCAGGTGTGCTGCTGCACAGAACCACAGTGCCACCCTGTGCCCAGCGTGGCAGCAGCAGGAGCACAGACCAGATATAAATTCAAATGCATCCCTCAGGGCTAAAACCTTGGGGTTAGGATAGAGAGTGCTGTGGAAGCAGCAGCTCAATGCCCAGTGAGAGCTGGAAAACCTGACTTGAGTGTTAGGAATAACTGGGAAATGGAGACAGAACTCTGTTTCACTGAGTCTGACCACACCTGGAATGCTCTGCCCAGTCCAGGTTCTCACCAAAGATTATACTGAATTCAAAATGGTTCAGAGCAAGACAGGGTAGGGAGAATCATGAAAATCCTTCTCTCAAACTGAAATTCAGCAGCAAGAAGGGATGATTTGAGGGCAGGAGGGAATTATGTACATTATGTACATTACACACATTTATGTATAAAATCATGTGCAACTTGGGAGAGTGTGGAGAAAATCCAGGACCAGGCCTATGCCATATGTTGTAACCCACATTACACAGCTTCAGTTTCCAGGGGTAAAGCAGGGAATCCCAGGAATTCCTGTACCTTCCCACACTGCTTGTAGGGAATTCCCTTCTGGTCACAGTATTTGTAGCAGAGGGCTGCTCCCTGCACACAGAGCTTGGCCTTTAGGGAGCCAGGGGTGTAGTAAATCCCACTGTGGATCACACCACTGTTGTGTCCACTCTGGTGATGGGCTAAAGAGAAAGAAAAATACACTGTTAGAACATATTTGTTTTCATTTAAACACTTCAGCTGTCAGAAAAATGAGTTCATTGAGGTCCTGTCTTAAATCAGCATCACAAGAAATGAACAAGTGAGAGAACTGCAAAATTAATTCCTCCCCTGGCCTCAAAAGGTTAGAGAAACACTGACACAGCCAGCCCTGGCTAATGATAATCCATCCCAGCCTGCACTGTGTGTGCATCAACAGCAAAAAACCCCCTAAACCCACAAGTTTTTCCTTCAAGAACAGGCCAATCAATCAAAATGTTTTACAGGCTAAAATGAATTTTAAAAAGTCCAGTTTTTACAATGAAATGCATTTCTTAAGGCCTCATTAACATAGTATCTGTGCAGTTCACAATTCCTTTGGACATGCTAGCAGGCCTGGGAGGATTTTTGAGTGTTTATGAACTGGATTAGGTTGCTATTTCCTCTGTGCAAACAGATAAAATAGAGGTGAAAAATACCACAAACATCTTTACTGAATTTGGTCAGATTCTTCTCCCTTTTAAGGTGTGGATGCCCAAAGGTCATTCCTGCTTGGCACTCACACAGCTGTGGGTCTCGGGGATAAAGTCATTTTGTATCATCCATGAACATCTCAAGAGCAATTTACAGCCTGGCTGATGGAGCTATTTAAGACAAGATTTTGGGCTCACAGGTCCTGTTTGGAGTTAACCACTGATGTCTATCCCTTGGGATTCTCCCAGCTCCATGCAGGACCTGCCTGTGCCCTTCCACAACCTGCACTGCTCCTTCTTGTGGTTATTCACCCTCCTTGTCATCTCTCCAGCCCCAGCAGTCACACTGCAGCCTGCAACAGCACAGCAGCAACGCTCAGGAGTTTTTCATTTTAAATTCCCAATCTGAAGTCCCAGCAGCAAAGCACAGACAGATGACAACTCTGCTTCTCTGCTGAAGGACACGTCCTTAGGAGAAGGGTAGAAGAAATTTCCTGTTGGAAGAGAGTCATCACAGAATCCCAGGATGGTCTGGGATGGAAGGGACTTTACAGATCACCTCGTTCCACACCCTGCCACGGGCAGGGACACCTTCCACTATCCCAGGCTGCTCCAAGCCCTGTCCAACTTAGCCTGGAACACTTCCAGGATGGGAAATCCACCCCCCACTTCAACAACAAGGGCAGGTGCGCTCTCCCACAGCGACTGCCCACAAGCCGATCCCTGCACACAGATATCCACGAGGTTCTGGCAGCGCGTCCTCGGGCACAGCCTCCCGTTGTCCCTGTCACCTGTCCCGCTCCGTACCCGGCTCCTGCTCCTTCTCCAGCACGGCGAAAGCCAGCGAGGGATGGCGCTGGATCAGCTCCCGGGCTGCCGCCAGCCCCACGATCCCCGCGCCCACCACGGCCACGTCGAAGGAGCTGCGGGGACAAGGACACGGCCACGGCCATCAGCACAGCCCGGGCACGGAGAGGGGACGAGGAAAAGGAGCAGGGGAAGGGGGAAAAGGCAGGATAAGGGAAGGGGATGTAAGGAATAGAGGGGAGAGGGAAAGGGGATATAAGGAATAAAGGGGATATAGGGGAGAGGAAAAGGGGATAGGAAAAGGTGATAGAGCAAACATAGAGGATATAGGAAACAGGAATAGGGGAAGAGGAAAAACATAGGGAAAAATGATACGGAAAGGGATAGGGGAAGTGGATGAGCAGAGGTAAGAAGAGAGGGGAAAGGATAGCGATAGGGGCCAGAGATAAGGTTACGGCTAGGGACTAGGACAGGGGAAGAGCCAGCGTTAGGGGAAGGTGCAGGTGTGAGGCGGGCCGGCCCCGCTGCCCCCCGCCTCACCTGCGCCGCCGGCTCTGCAGCCGCCACAGCGCCGCCGCCCCGCGCGGTCCCGCGCGGCCCCTCAGCGCCGCCGCCATCTTGGGGGCGGAGGGAGCGCCGGGGCCGCGTCCGCGCCGCCTCCTTCTTCTTCTCTCCTCCTCCTTCCCTCTCCTCCTCCTGCTGCCGCTGCCCCTCCTGCTCCGCTCCGCCGGGCAGGGCAGGGTAGCGCCGCACCGGCCTGCGGGCAAGGTTCGGCCGCTCGGCCCCGGAGGCGGTGACGCCCCCCCCGACCCCGCAGCCGTGGGCCTCGCCGGGCTCACAGCCCCGCTCAGGCCTTGACGGCGGCACGGCCTTCCCCGGCTGCTGCTGGCCCTTCAAATAATATCTCCCTTTTCCCCTCCCCCGTCTGCAAGAAGGCGATGATGGCGTTGGGGACACTCTTGAGGAAGCCGCCGCTGCCGCCGGGCAGTTGTAGAGCCTTCTGGGGATGGCTGAATGCCGTGTTCAACAAGTAAGAGTGAGTCGCTGGTTAATAATTAACTTTCAGATCCCTCAAATTCTCTGCGCGGTTTGTGAAGCAAAACAACCAAGCCCCTACGTTGCAGAACACGTTTTCTGTCATTAATGCTCCTCTTTCCCCCCAGATTGCATGTTGGTAGTTGGCAAGGGGTCATTCCATATCTGCTTCCCGTTCCAAAGGTGTGACCTTCCAGAGGAAGGTGTGTGCTCTGCCCCTTCCCTGGAGTGGCCAAGGCAAGCTAGCCCCATGGATCCCATCCCTAAATCCTGCTCTTCTTTGACCCCCAAACTCATCTTAACCAGTAGCAGGGTTATTTTTTTTTTTTTCCTTACAGACATGGAAGGGAACAGTCAGGAGAGTTAAGTCCATTTATATTTGTATTTTTTTTTTACCAAAAAGCATCTCCCACTTAAATTAAAAAACCTCATGCCAGACTGAGTGCAGCACAATCCAAAAATTACCCGTAAACCATTTCCAGTAAATCACATCCTTCCTTCTCTGACCGTGCACATAACCAGGTATTTGCTGTGGATTGTTATTATTATCCCTTATTATTCTTCAGCCTCTGGCTTTATTTTCCAGATGAAGTAAAAGCACGGGGACATCTGCAGTGAGTCACACCCCAGGTCTATCCACATGCAGAAATGAGGAGAGACCCAGGAGAAAGGAGGAGAGGGTTGGGATTTCCTTTCACATTCCTGTGAAAAATGGATTTGTAGAGGATCCTCAAAGCCTGACTGAAAGATCACATAGTCCTGTACATTTGCATGCAAACTCTGAGATAAGGTGTGCAGGCTTAGAAAGGCCATGGAATAGCCAAGACATTGAGAGAGAAATTGAACTGGAAACAAGTTTCAAACGATGGCCTTGCAAACAGAGCAGGTATTTTGGAGAATCACAACTGTGGAAGATGCATTGTGGCAAGAGCATGTGGGGTAAAATAATGGGTGATTGGTGTCAGAAGTATTAGCAGCATTGTGTGGCAAAAGCTAATAGGCTGGAAAACATTTATAAGGTATTGTAACAAAGAAAGAGCTTGGCTTCTGATAGTGATGCCTTGGGAAGGCTGACCTGAAACAGAGACTGGACAGAGCTAGAGAATAAAGTAAATATTTATTGAAAGGCCTCTAGGATCCACCTTGGGCAGGACAAGAGCCTGGCCAGGCTACACCCAGGGTGGACTAAGAATGGTCACAAAATGGCTGACCAGGCATGAGATCTTATATTTTTATTAGTTTTGGTCCATTTGCATATTGGGGTTTAATTGTCCAATTACAGCTTCGGGTTGTGAGGTCTCATCCTTGTTCCTCCCTTCACTCCACCCTTGTTTGTGCTTTTGGGCTGAAAGTTGTCCTTGGGGTGCAGCAGGAAAAGGATTTGTTTTGTGTCCCTGCTGTGTGCAGAGCTGAGTGACCCTGCCTGTGAGCTCAGAGCTGCAGCCTGGGCAGCACAGAGCCGGGAATGCAGGGCAGGTAGAATTTAAGCCATCAATAGGATGGCATTGAGTTTTACATCTCTTGTGTCTCACCCTTCTAGGAGGAATAAAGTCCTTACAAACAAACACCCCTCTGGTGTCTCTGTGGAGGGATTTTCCAGCTCTGAGGCTGCCGATGGAATAAACTCCCTACAAACACCCCTCAGGTGTCCCTGCAGGGTGTCCCGGCTCTGAGGATGGAATAAACTCCTATAAACACCGCTCGGGTGTCCCCGCAGGGTGTCCCGGCTCTGAGGCCGCTCTGTGTGCCCGCAGGGTGGACCACGAGCGCATCCAAGCCGTGGGCCCGGACCGCGCGGCCTCGGAGTGGCTGCTGCGCTGCGGGGCCCTGGTGCGGTACCAGGGCTCGCCCCGCTGGCAGCAGGACTACAACGGGCTGCCCACGGGGCCCCTGGGCAGGTACAGGATCGAAGCCATCGACGCCACCGACTCCTGCATCATGTACAGAGGCTTTGACTACCTGGGTAAGCTTCACACCGAGCTGCTTCTCCATGGGTTCCATTTGAATTGCGTCCAGATGTTGTGAATAACGCTGTAATTGCTGGCTGTCACTATCATACATTAACTGTTGCAAATTAATCGCCATGGGTTTGATATAATACATGATTTGTAGTAACTTTTAACTAAACTATCATAAGTGATTTGTAATCACTTTTAACTCTTTTTGATATAGTGTAACTTGTCAGCTTTTGTAGCCAATGCTCTTTGTACACATTATGTACCACCTCATGTGCATTATATATATATTACACATGCCCTAGCCATGTGTAACTTATATATATTACTGTAATAAATATATATTATAGTTTAAGCTTTCACAAAGTACTAAAATAGAAACTATGTGTTGTGCTTTGGAATGTAAACTTTTGCAAAAATAGCTAGTGTTTTTATTTTTATAACTAACAATAGTAAGAATAATCCAAATAAGTTTGTGAACATAGATTAAACTATCTGTATAATTAAATGACATTAAAGAAACCACACAAATAACATTAAAACAAAAGGATATGAAGAGGACTTCTGCCACTGACTATCAATAACCCAGTTTGTTGCTAAAAATGGCATACACATTGTAAAGAAATAGCACGTACATTGTAAGAAAATAACATACACAACTGCCAAAAATCAAATCTATGCCATTGCACATCAAGTCAAGAGTCAAACCAAGCTAAAGAATTCCCAGAGCATGTAAAAGAACTCAAAGGAGTATTTAGATGTATATAATCCATAAATATGCATTTGATCAATGCAATAAAAAAGTATATTAAAAGAGTTCTAATAAACCAGTGTACAGCTAGCTATGGTTATGCACCCAGCACTGTAGAGTCCCTTTTTGTCCCTTATTAAACTTTAAAAAAAAGTAAAGCTCATTTCTCACAAAAATATGAACAATGGTGCCATTTTCTCCTTCCTTAGCAAGATACTGATAAATCATTTGTTGTTCTTCTCCCCCTTTACAAATATTTATCAGTCCCTAAGGTTGTGCTGGAGATGTGAAGTGGAACGACATTGGGAACTTCACCTTTTACCTGAAGTGGCCGTGGCACTAAGGAGGTGCCACAAATTTCAATGAGTTCTTAGCAAAAAGCACTATAAATATTATTTTTCTGCTGCACCAAGAGATGATTTTGGTGTCTCTGAAGTCGTGATTCTGCTCATTCTTTGGGCATTTATAATGTCTTTTAAAAGACAAATAAAAAGCAGGCTCTCTTAAATCTTGTAAAAATAAGAGATTAAACAAGTGTTTCAGGTGGTCTTTAAAGAACAGAAAGCAAATGGGAATATGTTTTATTTTTTCATAGCAAGGGACCCTGAATTTCTGGCATTAGCACTTTCTTATGTCAGAGTCATTGTTTATTACCCAAAATAGTGTAGGTTTTTTGTTACTTGCCCATTTCAAAGCTCTTGAAATCTTACCAAAATGATTCAAACCCTGAGTTTTTCCTAAATCTGAAGTACCACAAAGGGACTTTGGAGATCCATTTTGTGTTACGGCCCCAGTGTATACAGGGATGTGTTGCTGGATGGTTTTAGGGGCAGTTATTAAATTGAGAATTTAGCAACCAGCACAGGCTGCTCCTGGAATTCTGATGCAAATCCTCACCTCTGCCTTTGCAGATGGCCTGGAGCACGTGAGGGATATCAAGCTGGAGAAGTGCATGTACATCCAGGACGAGTGTCTGCAGAGGCTGAGCGAGACCAGCAACCTCCAGAAGAGTCTGCAGCAGCTGAAGATCATTTCCTGTGGCAATGTCACGGACAGAGGCATCCTTGCACTCCACAGGCTGACGTACGTGGGGCACCGAGGGCTTCCACAGCACCTGCTCCGGGCTTGGGGCCGTGCTGGGTGCAGGGGCTGCACCCTCCTTGTCTCAGCTGTCTCAGGGCTGTGGGGTGACTGGGTTGGCATGGAACAGGGATTAATGATCAGCTTGGCTTCTCTTCTGACCCCTCTCCTGCAGCAGCTCTGCAGGGCAGGGTTTGAGTGTGTCTGCAGCTTTCAGTGCTTCCTCCACCCCACAGCTTCCTGTCCTGCCATCCTCTCGTGCCTCAGGGTGTGGGACAGAGCTGAGTGCTCAGGAATGGGATGGATTCTGCAGCTCAAAACCCCGAGCACTCCAGAAACAACCTGCCAGTAGAACCAGCCACCATTTAAAATACTCAACTGCAGTAGAATAATTTCTCCAATTTCTCTGTCAGCAGTTCAGTAGCAGTTGCCTATTTTCTTTTTAAATATTTACAGGAACCTGGAATATTTGTATCTGAGTGACCTTCCTGGGATCAGAGAGAAAGAAACAACCTTCCGTGTCCTTCAGCAGGCACTGCCCAAGCTGCAGCTGGAGCTGGATTTGGAATAAACACAGCAGCACATAACTGAGATTATGAGAACTGGATTTCCTAGGATTTATCTGCTGTTGCATAAATGAAGTTGTAGACACCGCTGTATTTCCAGTATGGAATAAGCCCAGCTCTCCCAGTCCAGCCTCAAAGGTATATATGACCTTTTAAGAAATCATGCAATTAAGTTTGATTAAGCTTAAACAACAGACAAGGCAGGCCTCTGCATGTAGGCATCTGTTTCCTGTTTTTCTAGGAAGCTCTGAATACCTCAGTTGAAGTTTTCAGTATTTTATTGCACAGAAGCAAAGTGGCAGTGGGGGGAATGTCGGGGGGTGTGCTGTCAGAGCATGGTGCTGGTGCTGTTCCCTCTGGGACAATCTCACCCAGTCAGTGGGTGCTGATTTAATAAAAGAGGTTCTGGGTCTTTTTTGTTCTTCACACTTTGAGTTTTGTCTGGTTTGAGGATCAGCAGGCAGGCAGGGTGAGCCCCTCAGGAGCACTGAGCTGCTGAAGGGAGCGCTGCTGTTTGTGGAGGAGCAGCAGCTCTTGGGCACAGCCCTGAGCAGGTGTTTGCTGTGTGCTGCCATGGACTGCAGCAGCTCTGTGCAGCTCTGGAGTTGCATCCTCATCCCTCTTGAGAAATAAAAGTCATGGAGAATTGTTGAGGTTGGAAAACTCCTCTGAGATCATGGACTCCAAATGTTCCCAGAGCATTGCCAAGGCCACCACTGACCCATGTCCCCAAGTGCCACATCCACACGGCTTTAAATCTCTCCAGGGATGGTCCAGCACTGTCCTGGGCAGCTGTGCCAGGGCTGGACAATCCTTTCCATGAAGGAATTTTCCCAAATATCCAATCCAAACCTCCCCTGGCCCAGCCTGAGGCCGTTCCCTCTGCTCCTGTCCCTGTGCCCTGGAGCAGAGCCCGACCCCCCCGGCTGTCCCCTCCTGGCAGGAGCTGTGCAGAGCCACCAGGGCCCCCTGAGCCTCCTCTGCTCCAGCCTCAGCCCCTTCCCAGCTCCCTCAGGAATTCTCCAGCCCCTTCCCAGCTCCCTCAGGAATTCTCCAGCCCCTTCCCAGCTCCCTCAGGAATTCTCCAGCCCTT